>JAKSZP010001351.1:0-295894 GCA_022478985.1 Massospora cicadina
CCCAACCAAGGAGATTGCGAAGGACCTAACCCAGATCCCACACTCCACTTTTATTAATATTGAAGGGCATACCACCCACCCTTTCCGGGTAACCGTGGACAGCGCGCCCCCCATCTGCACCCACTGTGATGCATTTGGCCATAAGGCACATGCATGCCCCACCAAGAAGGGCGTCACATTCCAAGAGCACCCCTCAGCAGCCATGGCCAGCGGAGAGGCGCACTATGAACCAACCGCAAGCACCAAAGAGGCTTTCCCGTGGGGAGCACAAGGCTGCTACCTACTGGTAAAGCCTATTTCCCCACAAGAGCGGAAGAAGGTCAAGCAGGCCCGCAGGGCCGCAGCCAAGGAAGCGGCCAAAGTCACCACCACTATCCCACACTCTCAACGCCAGGAGGACATCGAAACCTTTGTGGTGGAAGCAACTTGGGAATCCATCAACCAATCAGATTGGGAAGCCCATGCCAATTGGGCCACCCAATCTGAGGATCTGATGGGGGACTCGATCTCACCCAATCTTTGCAACCAAGCTCCAGTTGAAACTAACTTGGGACCCATCCTACCATAAATTTTTTTTGACCCACTCAAAGTTATGCAAACTCATCCAAAAACTTCACTTTAGGGATGTTGAATATCGCCAGACTCAAGGCCTCGCCGTCCTGGGCTAGGAAACTGAGTTTTTTACAACAAAATTTACCCGTGGATATCCTAGGCATCCAGGAGTCCCACTGTCTGCGAGGTTCCAAGGAGGCTAGGAAAACCATGCTCCTCCCATCCCTAACCTTTTGGTCAGAGCACTGTGGGGTGCTAGTTTGGAGAAACAATTTCTTTAACTTTTTATTGTCAGAAACCTTCCTCAATGGCCAATTCCTCATTGTCACTTTCTCGTGGGCTGACGTGGCACACGCTATAATCAATATCTACACCCCAAATGGTGCACAAGAGCGTCAGGAATTTTTCTTGTTGGTCAAATCCCTCCCACTACCCCCAGACCCTTTTGTAGTCGGCGACATGAACTGTTGGCTAAACACACCAACAGACCATTGGCCTTCCTCCTCCCACGCCCCCCAGGGTCACATAGAACTTCGCGTTCTAAAGGCCACCCTTGGGTTGATGGATGCACTGCCGCGGTGAGCCCCGCTGCTCAAAAACATGATGCGCCCCCACATCCACAACGGCCAATTAAGGTCCATGTCCTGCATCGACCTTATCCTTATGCTGGCAAAATTCCAACCCCACATTTCCCACTACAAACAACAAAAATGGAATTCTCCAACCACCAACTGGTATTGATAACCTACCACCTACCTGTCACAGTGGCTAAGGCCCCACATTGGTGCAAACTCCGCCCCCCTGAACTCGCATCACCAGGATTTTCCACTTGGGTGGAATCAGCAACTATGGAAAAAGAGTTTGTTGCACCATTTTGCGTGGACCCCATCTCCACATGGGCAACCTTCAAAGAGGATACCATCCGCCACTCTCGCCACCTCTCCTCCAGATGCTCACGAGCCACATCAGCTGTCATTTCGCACGCTCTGGCAGAGTTGGCACACCTGGAGTCCAACATCCCAGCTACAGGATACAGCCCTGCATGGGGCCGGAAGTGGGCGGAGGCAGCCACCCACCTCAACGCGCTTGAAAGGCAACACAAACATCGGGTTGTGTTCAATACAGGGCTAAATATATTACAAAGGGTGACAAGTGCACCGCATATTTTTTAAAAAATTTCGCACCATGCCAGAGCGTGGCCTGCACACAGGTGTGAAGATCAGATGATATCATCACGGATACGCCAGCTGAAGTGGCAATCAAAACACAGAAGTATTACTCCAAGTTATACCAATCTGATCCAATTCAGCTGGCCAAAGTGGCGGAATTTCTCAACTGAGCCCACATCTGCAACATTTCCTGATACTCAGAAACAATGAATTTGATTACTCTGAACAAATTATGGACAGCCATCCGCGGTGCATCAAACCGGAAATGCCCAGGCCCAGATGGCATTCCATATGAATTCTACAAAAAGTACTTCAAATATATATCCCCACTGCTGCTTGCCTCACTTAACCAGAGCCTTCTGGAAACGCGCCTCCTACCAGGAGGACAAGAGGCCTTCACCATCACACTCTTCAAGAAAGGGGACAAGCTAGACTTAGCCAACTGGCGCCCCATTCTTTTAACTAACACGGATACAAAAATTTTAACAAAAATCATGGCTAACTGTTTAGGGATTGTAGCATCTGCCACCATCTCCCCAGAACAATTTGGTTTCATCCCCAGAAGGTTGATTTGGGATAACGTGCACTCTGTGACTAACGCATGCCAGTCCACAACCTCTGGGGTACTTGTATTCTTGGACCAACAGAAGGCCTATGATAGAGTAAACTGGGAATACCTCAGGGCCTGGCTCCATCAATTCCGCTTACCACCTCGCTTCATCAAATGGGTGATGCTGCTCACAGAATCTGCAAAAATGGCAGTATGTGGCCCTGGCTTCTTAACAGAAGTGGTCCGCCCTCAAAGGGGCTTGCGACAAGGGGACCTCCTCAGCCCACTCTTATACAACTTCAGCTTTGAACCACTACTTCGAAAGTGAATGCCCAACTCACCAGGGTCCATGTGCCAGGCCAAGCCCCAGTCAAGACGATGGCGTTTGCAGACGACTGTGTGTTTGGGGTGTCCAATAATAAAGATGCACGCGCACTGGAAGCTCTCATCCAGGAGTATTCCCGGGTAAGTAATGCTGCACTGAACACTTCCAAAACCGAAATCATCCTCCTTGGTCGGACTAAAAACTGCTGGGCCCCTGCAACCAGTGCCCAGCCCAGTCCATCTGCTCGCACATGTGCTCGCCCTCCCAGATCACCCCACACCGCCCCACTGGTGCTCCCCTTCGTGCCACGCCCTACCATATGGCCGGTCTGCCATCTGGGCATGTGGTGGAGGCAGGCGGGTACACATCAGCAGTAATAGAGAGTCGTATTCTAGACAACGTGACAAAGTGAATCGCCTCCCTTGAGCCCACCCTACTTCCCTTACTGGCAGGGTTGTTTTAGCCAACTCTATGCTACTCACCAAAGTATGGTTTGGAGCCCACGCCGACCCCTTCTCCCCAAGCTTCTTCAAATCCTTGCATGCCCTGCTGCAAGGATGGCTTTGGTCAGGCCGCCCTCCACCAGTACGGCTAGAGGTCATGTTTGGCCCTTATCATCAGGGTGGCATGGGCCTGCTTGACTTCAGAGCCCATGCTGCCAATATCTTGGGTACCTGGATTGCAGCTGTCACCACCCCTACGCTCCCCTCACAACACTGGTCACGCGTGGCCCACTCCAACTTCTCCCACGCCTTGGGCCTCAACAATCCTTAAACCCCCACTCCCTGATGAAATACCTGGCTTCACACCCATTGGCCAAAGGCCCTCACAGTACTAAAACCCACTACAAACGAATCCTCCTCTCCATGCGGAGTGCTGAGTGGAGAATTCGTATTAGTGGACATACAGCCCAGAGAGGCCGCCCCTCTCCTCAGTTCACACAAGAGGTACAGGGGCTACCCATCCAAGATGGCGTGATCCCCACACGGCCCCATGTCCTATCCAGGGTGGACTACCTGGACATGATGGACATCCCTTACTCCATTGAGACCCAAAAACTATCTGGAAAAACGCACACCATCCTCTGTTGCAGCCTCAAATCCACTCCCATGTGTGGCGCTGCCTGAGGCGGGTACCCTACGGCTGAGCGCTCTAACGCTTTACAAACATCCTGCATCGTGTGTGGCCAGTATGGAACGCTGTTCCACCGCCTGGAGAAGTGTCCTACCTCTAAAGTGATATGGCGCGAAATTCAACGTCTGCTGGGCCAGGATCAAACACACCCCTTTAGCCTGTCAAGAGATATGTTTGCTTTATCAATGGCCTCCCCCTTCCACCCTCCCTCCATGCTCTGGTGGTTGCAATCGCCATGTGGACTATCCACACGATTTTTTGGATGCCATTGAAGTCTCCACCCCCAACCTCCCAGAAGCTGTCCATAGATTCCGGTCTCATTTGGTGGACCACTTTCAAGCATGGATGTTTGGATACCTCCCACCGCGCTGCCAACAGCTGGTCTCCTCCTGGTTCCCAGTTTGGTTCATCAAATCAGACCCATTCCTCCACACGTGTTCATTTGTGGCTAAGGCTCCTTCACACGTTCCCTCCCCCTCCTCATAAGTGGCGTTCCCACTGGCAACAAGAGATAGCATTGCTTCTCTGGGGTGCCTTCCCTGTTTTTAAGTTTTGTCTCTTTAAGGTCAAATTTGGAAGTGTCAGTCCCATGGTCGGCCTTCCCACAATAAATTTAAAATTTAAAACGGACGAGTTATCTTACTAACAATGACGGTTCAGTTCAGTTGTTAGGAAAAAGGTGTTCTGAAACAAGATCAATTTTTTTAAAATTTCCAACTTGGGTCAGCTTTGCCTCCAATCAATAACTTGAGTTCAGTCCATTCTTAGCTATAGTACCCTTCCCAATGGAAGTGAGCGCTAATTGGTTCACTTGGGCTTATCTCTGCTTCACTGATTGATGAATTCCTCAGGCGTTTTTAAATATGATTCTTTGAGACCAACCAACCTTATTAATCATCTTCCTTTATATAAATCCCCCATTCATTTAATGTTTTTAATCTATGGGTTACAAGTTCAAAGCTGTTCATGGACCTCCTCAAGGAGGTTGTTGGAATCCGACCTGCTTTTACTCATCCCAATTCAAATTTCCTACTTGCAATAACTCTCCAAAAATCCCCCTCACCTCATTGTAGCACTATTCTCTGCATCCTAACAAATTTGTCAAAAGCAAGCCTTCCATTAACTCCCCACCTGATCAAAGTCAGGGTCCTGAAGATCTTGCTAGTGGAGGACGTCATTACCCTGAAAGAAACAGGGCAAATACACATCCTATAATTATTAATCCTTTAACCAAATAAAGTTACGTTCTTACCTCCAGTTTAATCTTGATTTCACATACTTCTAGAGCCTCTGTTTAGGGAGATCCTCTTTCGCCATCAGCATCATGATCACCAGTTTTATTACAAATAGGTCCTTGTCACCTATTCCTAAGCTTACAGTAATTCATCGGCCCCTACGTCTAGGATCTCCAAGATCTCCTCACTATTGACTCTCTGTGGGACAATTTATACCATCCATTCTGGTATGCTTCAGAGGAATGACTACCACCAGCTACCCTATCCTGAAAAAACAATTAAGGCTCCCTGCCAGGTACTCTCCTAAGCTACCTGGTTAATAAATATACTACAATGGATGATCACCGCCAAGACTCTACTTGGCCTCTTATTAAAATCTCCAGCATCACTCAATGGGAAACTTCCAATGGAAACTGCAACCCTGAGAATAACGAAATTAATCTTGTGCAATTCCACATTATGCTCAATATCTCTATTCTGACCTTTGGGCCCCAGAACTATCACTTTCAGCCTACAGGTGTTGCTAATACTATTAATCAATTACTTTTAGGTGCTCTTTTCCTCAGAGCTTGCTCCCATTGCAATCAAGCATCTACAGTTCCAAAATACATGTGAACTCTATATAAATACGGTAACTTACCCAGCTCTGAGGTAGGAATATCTCACACTGAGCAATATTTGCACCGGTTTGTGCACCCAGCCATTCACTATTTAGTTTAAATGATGGAAATTTACCATCAGGAAACCTTGAGACAGTTTACCTTGTCACAAAAGTTACTCTCCTATCTTAAAGAATTTTACATCTTGGCTTCTTCAGTTGTAAGAGATAACCGTGAGGCTATTCTTGAGAACCGCACCCAACTTATATCTATTCAGACCCAACTCTCTCAACTGGACGTGGGAGTAACCAGCCTTCTTCAGAAGGAAAAAGCTACCCAATTTAGTGAAACCACTATGATTATTGAGAACAAGTTGCAGTAAGCCATCACCAATCTCTCAGACCAACTTAAAACTTTTATTGAACAAACTTTAAAACGATTGAACAATATTTTACAGTACTTCAACCAGCGTTTGATGTCTTAGGCGTGCACGGACCTCTGGGGCCTCCTGACTTTGTAGGTCCCCCAGGCCCACAGGGAGCGGAGATGAGTTGGTCATGCAGGGGTGATGGGGCCCCCGGGTCTTGATGGTGGTGAAGGGCCACCTGGCCCCCCTGGCTATGGGCATCTTGGTCCTTGCGGCCCCCAGGCCTCCTGGCCCTTCTGGGCTGACTGAGCATTTACCTTCCCCTCCAGAGGATCCTTTCTTAAACAGCCTTCACGCTTTATAACAAGATCTTAAAAATATTGCTTGAGCTGTTGGCTATATTGCTCTGGAGAACCTACTAGTCCAAACCTTACTGTTGATGCGATTTAGGAAGGGTTAGACAACACTTACATCTTTATGATTCCCTCACCTCAGATTTAACTCATCAAAAAAAATATCAGGTTGGAGCAAGACAATCATGAGCTTCAATCTTTAAATTCAAAAACCAATGAGTTAAAATGGAAAAATTAACTTTATTTCTTATTAACATAACTTTCCGAGCAAATTATACAGAAAACAAGAAAGTAAATTCAATTGCCCGTTATAGTTTCACTCCAATGTCCTTAGATTCTCCGCCAGCTGCTCCAGTGTGGGGCAACGGCGAAACTCCACCTGCCATTTTCCATCTGGCAGGAAAATGCGCTTGAACTGGTTCGCCCAGTCATATCAAACCCCTGGGATGATTTGTTCCTCCCAAGGATCTTGACACCCACTCATTCATACCCAAGTAGTACCTCGCTGCCCCCTGGTGCTCCCCCAGAGAAACATGCACTACAGCCTAAGGGTCAACTATGGGAAACTCTTCCCATACTATGACCAAGCCATTATTAAAATGGCACAGGCGGTAATGATTTCTGTCAGTTTTATTGGTTTCCACCCTATAAGGGGTATTTCAACCTCAGCTTCACAGGTGAAGCTGACGCCGCCACTGCGGCAATTGTGCCCCTGGTATTCCAGGGTACCCCTCTTACCACAATTCAGACCCAGCTCCCAGCAGACACCACTTTGGTGGTCCAGTTTGCTGATTTTCCCACCCACCTCCCCCCTGTAAAGCTCCACCAGGAGCTGATGGACAGTTTGGCAGCCTATAGCTCCAACCCCATCTTACAATTTGCGGTCCCAAATGGGGCCACACACCTCTCTGGGCCTCGGGCGTATGCCACAATTAGCCCTGAATTTAGTAAAATTACCATTTCAATTCCCCTCGCACCATCATTCCTTCTGCCTCTGACCATCCATTTTGAGCCTGCGCCAAGTGCGGGTGGACAATATGCCCATTCTTTTTGAGTTGGACCACTTGAAAAACAAGTGCCCCTCCTTAGTTACTACTGATGGATCATATTTTTCGCCCGCCAACCCCCAATCCACCGCCCACCCCATGTCAGAACTGGCATGGGTTATGATCCTATCTTCCCCACTCCCAAAGCCTGTTGCTGCAGCTGCACCTGCAGCTACCAATCAGCCTCCTCCTCGCCCCAGTGCCACAAACGCTCCACCAATCAAGCACAGGATTGACCCCAGTTTGATCCCATGCATCCTCCAACAAATCAACCAATCCTCAACCATATGCCAATCCCCCAATTCAATTCAACCAGAACTATGGGATTTTTTGGCTGAAATTGACAAATCAGGTAACATCATTGAATAATCATCTCTGCAAATTGACCAGTTCTGTAATTTCAAAGGGACGCCGAATTCCCCCCTCATTATATTCCCCACAGCCAAATGCCAAATCATTCTACAGTGACCACCAGCTTGCAGTAGAAGAAGCTGCCAAACCAGATTGTCGTCCCCTCCACAAAGCTTCCACCAAATCAGTGGCGATGCTTACAGGATGAATTCTACCTCCTTTTATCCCCGTAAATCTTACTCCATGAAGTTTGATTAATATAAATCAATTGCACAAAAATGCCAACGATGCTATCCAGAACGTGGTAACTATAGCACAGAATTTGAAATCTAATTTACCTGAACCAATATTGCCACATTCATTAAACTACCAGAAGCCCGCATTAAAGCTAAAAAAGCTTTAGCTGAATATATCACTGCCATTTTTGTAGTTGGCAATTTCTTAGTAGTAACAATCATTAGTGATATTGAACCACATGCTGCCGATTCCCTGGCAACCTTTTTATCCACCTTGACACATACCCTACTCTGGGATGAGGAAGCTGCTGCTGAAGATGAGCCCCACAATTCCCCCTCCCCTTCCATCATGGAGGGATAAGCAGTCTCCGCTGCCCACCTGGTTGGTTGTTTCGTTCAGTGTGTTTCATTCAATCCTCTCATTTGGGCATTTTGTTTGAATCAATAAGTTACATTAGTTAGGGAGGATACCCCAGTGATAGAGTATGGACCCTCTACCACTGCCTCCCTAAGTTCGATACCAGTAATAGACTTTGGGTAGGGGACGATTTTGACTGTGTTGGTTTTGCGCGCCAATGCCCTGAACCAAGATAGCGAATAGCAAAGGCGGTCCATGGAGTTCCTGGCCTATCATACGCCGCGCATGGAGGTTTTCCAGGTCTTATCCTCCTTGCTCATTTTCTTCACTTCCCTAATCGGTGCAGTATCATCCCCAGGTCATCCCACCTCAAATAAAATTGTTAAATAAGCTACATTAGTTGTAGTTTTATTTTTTAGTTTGGTAATGTCCGTCCCCTGATCAGCTTGCCTTGGTTAAATAAAATAATTTGAATAATTATGAAATGAACTTTAACAAAAAGCTGCTACTTATTCCCTAATTTACCAAATTAGAGCTCTGCAAGATGATCTGAACAGTATTTAACAACAAGCTGATTTAAATCAAAACCTTGTGCCTCCTTCTGATTCAGAGCTATACAATATTAATCAAATGAGCCCAGTTCGCGTTAATGTTATTTTGGCTCCCACAGGAACTACATTTAACCTTCTTTTAAAGACAAGTTCACCCCTGGGGAAGGAAGTATTGCTTCATTTCTTTATATTTACAGAGCTTGATGGAGGAAGCTCCTGACCATCATATTGTTAAATAATTACCCTCTTGTATTAGTAGATCCGCTCAAGAGATCATGGTACCCAACCTAATGTAATGCAATACTTGGGCCAAGGTTAAGGACGCTCTTATTAAGGAATTTGGTAGTGATCTCCCTTGGAAAATCAGAAACAGGCTTTTATGAGTATTAAGTTAAGATGTGGCGAATCCCCCGCAGAGTTTGCTGCTCAGTTCTATGTATAAGCTCAAGCGTTGGTGACCAATAACCGCCTTACACTTGATGATGCAGTTGTTGCCGTCCTGTCTACTTTAGAGTTTAACCCGCAGCTCCATCTCCACATAACTTCAGTGTAACGAAACTTTACTTCTATCTTAGATATCAAGGAGGCTCCTTAAAATCCCGCCTCTGTAGTTACTACCACTCCTGCTTCCACTTCAGCCTCCCGTCCTCAAATTCATGTGGTGAACAACAATGAGTCTGAAAATTGTGCTCAACCTAACTGCACCTATCGTGGCCATCGCAACCACACCATTCAGCATTGTTAGACAAAAATTGCCAATGAAAAAGCAAAAGAGGGGTCAGCATAGGGCGAGAGGCTCCCTGTGCTGACAACTTCACTGCGCCTCAAAAACTTTGGGTTTATACTATTTCCGCTAACCTCGTTGGTCCTAGTGCTCTTTAAGAGGAAACTCCTATTGATCTTCCAGATAATAAGCATAGTGATATCCTCTTATCCTCTTTCTAAGACTGCTCCTACAGCTATATATTTTATCCCAGCCCAGTGTGAAGTGACAATGACCCATATTGAAGCGGTAGTCCACAAAGTAAAGGTTTTCGCTATTGTTGACTCTAGTTCCTTTATTAACATTATCTCTTCTCAAATGATTGGAAAAATTAAGATTCAGCTTGATCTTAACCATTCGCTAGAATATGGGACAGCTGGTAACGCATATTATTGAGCTATAGGTGTTTACTCTCACTTTCCCCTGAAGCTAGGTGTTCTACAGCTCTCTTTCCATACTATAGCCCTGGATAATAATAGCTACGACCTCTTATTAGGCACTAGGTTCCTTATGGAACAAGCTGCTATTATTGACTTCAAAGATAACTTTATTTCTATACTAGAACACCGAGTTTATTAATTTTAAATTCTTCTCTTAAGGAAAAAGGGAAGCAGAAGTTAAGAACATGACTGCTCAAATCCCCTGCCTCATTTGAGCAACTATAATATCATGTGTTGGTTTCTAAAGTTAAGTTGCCCCCTCCCATGGTTGAGGCTGAGGTGGGGTTGCCTTTACATTCTCCTCACGTCATTACCATACCTCCGCAAGCCCAAATCCTGGTAGACTCTGGAATTCAGCTGGTTTCCCCTCTTGATCACGTGCTCAAGTTTTCTAGTTTACCTAACCAATCTGTATTCAAAGCTCTCCCATGTCCAGGGGTTTTAGATCCAGCCTACCAAGGCACTGTCACTGTTCTTTTAGCCAACCTCTCTCAGTCCCCTGAAGTTATTAAGTCAAATAAACTGATCGCTTATGTTCGCCTCTTGCCTTATGACCAGGTGATGGGGGTTCATGGAGTTGGGACCCTTCACAACTTTAGTCTAGAGGAGCCCCCTGTTGTTGCATCAGTGATCTTGCAAATCAGTTCTGATTTGTCAGCTGAACAAAAAAGTGTTGCAGAAGCTTTTATTGACAAGTATTCAGATATTTCTCCTCTGGCCCCCACAATTATGGCCATATGCAAGGTGTACATCACCAGCTCAATACTGGAGATTCTGCTTCCTTCTGCTACCTATCTTATCAAAAATTAAAAGCTGATGAAGCCCAGGTTACCCTCAGATTAAAGCAATTGCTTGATGCTGGCCTCCTTCAACCCTCGCGTAGTCCCTGGTCCTCCCCTCTCCTATTGATTAAGAAAAAGGACAGGAGCCACCGGGTTGTTATGGACTACTGACAGTTGAATTCTATTATTCGCAAGGACAGCTACCCTTTACCCTGAATTGATGACTCTTTGCAATCATTATCTAGATACAATATTTTTATGCGATGGACTTAGCCAGCAGATACTGGCAGATTGATCTCTCTGCTGAGGTTCGTGCCAAGTGTGCCCTCATCTCTCATGAGGGGTTGTTTGAACCAACCCAAATGCTGCAGGGGTTATGCAACGCCCCTGCCACGTCCAACGGGCTATGGACCAAATATTTGGGGACCTTAAACTCACGTTTTTTTGTTTATCTTGACGATGTCACCATCTTCTTATGAACTTTTAATGCTCATCTTGATCATCTTTGACAGGTATTCCAGCAGCTACGTGTGGCTTCTTTAAAACTGAAACCTTCATAATGTAAATTTCTTGAACGAGAAATGGAATTTCTAAGGCACAAGGTGACGTGGCAAGCTATCCTCCCCATCTCAGATAAGCTCTCTGCCATAAAATGCATGTTTGCTCAAAAAATTAATGAAACATTAAGTCTTTCTGGGAAATGGTGGGATACTACCGCCAGTTTTATCTCACTTCAGAACCTTGCTGAGCCCTTAGTTGAACTCCTACACAAAAATGTGCTCTTCTTTTGGGGCCCTGAACAGCAACAGTATTTCTATTCCCTACGCACTGCCTTATTATCAGCCTCCATCCTAATACATCCTAACTTTGAGCAACCTTTTGTTCTCTTCACTGATGCCAGTGACACCGCTTTGGGCGCTATCCTTTCCAGTTGGACACAGACCAGGTTGACCATCCAATTTCTTATTTTAGCAATATGTTAACCAAAGCAGAGCGTAATTACTCAGTAACTGAATATGAGTGCCTGGCGGTTTTACTTTCTATAAAACACTTTCGCCCCTATTTTTATGGTAAACATTTTACAATTTTTAGCAATCATTCCTCCCCATGTTGTCTTTGTCAAATGTAAGATCCTGATGGGAGGTTAGCTAGATGGGCCCTCAATCTCCAAAATTATGATTTTTTTATAATTCACCAAGCCAGCGCTTCATCAAAATGTAGATGGATTATCCCGCCTCCCTATTTTACATGTAACTATCCTAGAAGAGAATCGACTTTATGAGCTTCTCCCTCACCCTGGGTTATGGCCTCAAGAATCTCCAGAAATTCAAGCCTGATTAAAGAAGATGGCTTCTAACACTAAAGTTGCTGATGGAGGTTTATTAAAACAGGTTGGCACCTCTTTTCTTCCTTATCTCCGCCCTTTATTCCATACCGAGACTATCATGGAGGACCATAAAACCCTTGGGCATGTGGCTATAAAGAACATTCTTGAGTGGCTCAAACCAAATGCTACTGGGAGAATATGCTTGAGTCAAACCATGATGTTTTGGAATTTGCTTAACATGCCGCTCTCAGGATAAGTCCAAATTTGCACTTTAAATTTGAGCTTGTAGCCCTGGGACCCCTTTTGATACTGCCAGCATTGATGTCATAGGGCCATTTCCTGTGGCTGTCTACGGCTATCGCTATATTATCCTTGCCATTGATCACCTAACAAAGTGGGTTGAGGCCACTTCATTTCCTCATGCTACTTCCAGAGCTACCGCCCTTTTCTTATATTGACAAGTATTCTCCCATCATGGTTGCCTATGGATACTCTTATCATACAATGGCACGAATTTTATCTCTTTTATAGTTCAGCAATTCACTTTTATGCTGGGTATAAAACACCACTTCATGACACCATATCACCCCACCACCAATGGCATGGTAGAGTGACTAATGTCACCTTACTTTCCATTTTAATAAAGTTGGACACTTCTGATCCTGTGCACTGTAATGATTTTCTCCCTAGCACTTTGTTGGCCTATTGAGTTAGCTTCCACAGAATAATTAAGACGTCCCATTCCAGGCCCTATATGGGCGTGAGCCGCTGTTGCCTTCCAGCCTTCACCCTATCCTAGAATCAGCTAATCTAAACAATGTAGAGCTTACCCTTTGTTGGTTAACTGATGAGATTATATGTCTCCAAGCTATGGCTAACAAATCTATAAAAACTATCAATTTTAGAGAAAGAGTTCAAGCTAATGAGCGCCAACCTATTCTCCCTGGATATTCTTTAGATGAAGCAGTCTTATTCTACCACCATCACCCTAGGGGTAGGACTACAAACTTGCCACTGCTTGGTCTGTCCCTTATCAGATTTTACCGTAGGGGCCCAAATACTCTACTGCTGCTACTGCTACTGGTAATGTAGTCAATCGCATCCATAGCCTTTTCTGTTAAAGTACCATCCCCCTTGGCAAGATCTTGGGGGGTGTTGTTGGGATTCGACTTGCTCCCACTCAGCCCAGTTAGATTTTCCCTACCTCCAATACCTATACAAAAATTCCCCTCACCTCATTGGAGCACTATTTTCCACAATTTAAAATTTTTTCATAAGTAAGCCTGCTGTCAAATACCCACCTGATATAAGTCAGAGTGCTGAAGGTCTTACCAGTGGAGGACGTCGTTACCCTGAAAAAATAGGACAAATACACATCCTATAAATATTTGATCCTTTAAATGAATAAAGTTACGTTTTTACCTCCAGTTCAATCTTGATTTCACTTACTTCTAGAGCCTCTGTTTAGCGAGCTCCTCTCTGGCCATCAGCATCACAATCGCCAGTTTATTAAAATATTTCCCTCATCACCAATTCCTAAGCTTACAGCAATTCACTGGCCCCTACTTCTAGGATCTCCAAGATCTCCCCGCTATTGACTCTCTTTGGGACAATTTATACCATCCATTTTGGTACGTTTCAGAGGAATGTCTACTTTCAGCTACCCTATCATGACAAAGGTCTTTAGCAATGTTGGCAGTTCCCTTTTTACTAAAGTATATATAATATTATGCTTTTTCTTTCCTGTAATAATAACATTAATTACTATGCTTTTATTTGAACAGCAATTTTTGATAACTACACAGGAGAAATTGGTGATTTCAACAAATCATGAATTAAACTAGGCAAAAACCATATCTGGAAATGGACAAAATGACGCAGGCTTTTCTTTCCTGTTACTATCACTTTTAGTAACACGATTTTACACAATTTCTCTGAGATTGACAATCAACCAGGAAATATGAGCAAATTTGTCCGCAACAACACCATTTGGGTGAAAGTGGCCAGCGTGAAAGGCCTGAAGCCCTCCCAACCCACTGGGGGAAAACGCCCCAGCGGAATGTTGACACACCCTTCCACCAAAAAAGGGTGAGCACAGTGCCACACCTGGAGTTTTGCAATTTCTGCAAAAAATGGGCGCATATACCAAAATAGAACACTCCCAACACCTGTCCTCCCTTGAGCATGGCCTTAGAATTATGGTCAGCGATACTTCCCTCAAATTGTTGGAAAGAATGGGGAGGCCTTCTCCGCAACTTTCCCAAACACCATCTTGGTAAATTATAAAAATTTACATAGAGGATGGGTGGACGTCAGGTTCATGTCTGTAGAGGAAGCGGTGGAAGCAGCAAAAGTCATATTCTCCATAAAAATTAACAATGAATACTGCACCATCCGCATGGTGTGCACACGATGGAATGAGGCAAATGACCTATTCATCATATTTGACTGACTCCTGAGCACCATGCACCATGATTTCTTGCAGATGAGCTCCACGGGGGCCTCAAAGGTTATGGTGTAATCAAACAGTTTAAATTTGAAATTCCCCCTCCTGCCCCACCTGTGTACAGGGAAGGCAATAGCCATTATAGAACCTGATCAGGATGCGGTAGAGGATATTACCCTCATTCCATGCATGGTGACCATCAACCTCCCCAATGGCAGCATATCTCGCCCCTTCCGCATCACACTGGAACACACACCCTATCTGCGAATTCTGCTCAGCTATAGGCCACAAGGACCACGTGTGCCCCGTCAAGTGCGGGATTGAAGCACCAGAATTTTGTGAGGACAATATGGATGAAACAAGCCCAATTTTTGGAAAAATAAAGGACTCCACTTTCGCCTTCTATTGGGGCAAAAGAGCTAATGTTGCTTTGGTTGAGCCTATTTTGCGCAAGGACCATCGTTGCGCACAGACTGCCCACAATCAGGCCACAAGTTCCGCTGAGACCCAAGCTCGCACCACAATTTCCCTGGAACAGATTCAGGTGGATGCCATGGCAGCGCAGCAGAATAACCAATCAGATCCCCACATATAACCCAACGCAACCAATTTGATGAATTTTTCAGACACAACCAATCAAACACCTCCAACCATTCTGGAGCAAATCCACCATGCACCACTGTGGATCCTCCCAGCCAATAATGTGTGATCAGCGATGATATGGTTCATGTGCATGATATGGAAGACCATTAAGCCAATCACAATGCAACAACACTCATGCAGAAGATCCAATCACCCCAACACCTAGTTTCTGCTCATCAAACCCACAGGCAAGCGGCAGAAAATTTTTCGCTGATGGGGCACAAGCCAACCCATGCCAGACCCAAACTCCACAGAGTAATCCGAGCCAGAAGAAACCAAACAAAACCAGTACTATGACCACTGACCAACACACTGGAACCAATCTGGCTAATTGGCCCCATACTCGCAGTATGACCTACAATAAGGAACTGGGTGACCTCAGTGGGTCGCCCCAGTGTTCCTGATGTGTGGACTACCGCAATCACCATAGGGACGCTCAACATTGTGGGAGCCAAGGCCCCCAAATCCCAGGCTAAAAAAATGGCTTTTCTGCACAATATCCCTGTGGACATCTTGGCTGTCCAAGAACCCCACTGTCCACCGGGGGAGAGGAGCCATGGTCAACTATGCTCCTTCTGGCCAAATCCTTTTGGATGTACCACTGTGGGGTGGTAATTTGAATTAACTGTAATCCTCCAGTAATTATATGAAGCACATCCTCCCACCTGGAGGGATGGCTGCTTCTAGCAGATCTCAAGTTGAATGGAGAAACTTTTGCCATGGCGTGTGTGTATGCCCCAAATGATCCGTACAACCGCCAAATTTTTTCTCCAATATACTCTTAATCCCTTTCCCTGAGGCAACGGTTTTCACAGGAAATTTCAACTGCTGGCTTAACACCATTGCTGACCGCTGGCCCAAGTCTAAGGCTATACCCCGCGGCCACACAGAACTATGCATACTAAAGGTAACGCTGGGCCTATGCGACACCATTTTCAAACAAGCCCCCACCCTGGCCAACATGACGAGGCTACCACAACAATAACCAGCTAGTCTCAATGACCAGGATTGACCTGATGCTCGCCCCTATAGACTTCCATCACCAGGTATCATATTTTACAACAACAATTATCCCTTTCTCCAACCACTGGATGGTCTCAATAGCATTATCATCCTCAGAAAAATATCAAAAGCCACCAACTTGGCACAGAGTTCACCCAAGCACCATCCATCTTCTGGAGCTTAAAATTTGGATTGAGATGGTGCTAACAACACAGCAAGAAAGATGACCACCCAACGGGAATCCTATCGCCGAGTGGGAAATATTCAAAACTCAAGCAACCAAGAAAGTTTGGCACCTGAACTCTAGAAAAACAGCCATGATGTCCGCGACAATCAACAAGGCTATCAGACAGCTTCAGGACTTAGAAAAACAACACACCTCGTGAGGGATACAGCCCCCAATGGGGCCGCCTGTGGTTCCAGCTATCTACACAGGTAAACTCCTTCTTTAGAAAACACCAGCACTACACCAAAGTATGCTACAAATCAATATACATCCTATCTGGAAAAACTCACATGGCTAATTCTTCCGCCGTTTTATACCAATTTTAACTTTGGTGACTTGCACACAGGTCTGCCGAGCAGATGACACACTGGCGTCCACACCATCCGAAATATTGGCTGAATTACACCAATTTTACACTGACCTGTACACGGCGGATTTCGCATCACCTAAAGAAATTGGAAAATTTTTATCATCCGCTAATATTGACACTATAGATGATAAACCAGACCTTGTCGCACCCATCACTAAAGATGAACTATAGGAGGTAATAAGATCAACTCTGCGCAACAAGTGCCCTGGGCCTGATGGCCTACCATATGAATTTTCAAAAAACTTTAACTATATCGCACCAATACTACTGGCAACTATGAACAAGTGCCTGGAGGACAACCATTCTACCTGGCGGCCAAGATGCATATGTGGTCACACTCTTCAAAAAAGGAGACCAGGTAGACCTAAACAACTGGCTTCCAATCACTCTCACCAATACTGACACCAAAATACTAACTAAGATCTTAGCTAAGCGTCTGGGTTGCATTGCTCAGACAGCCCTCTCCACCCATCAGTTTGCCTTTATCCACAATCTCTTAATTTGGGATAACATCCACACAATTGCCAACATCTGCCAAGCTAACCCCAAAGGAGCCCTTGCTTTCCTGGACCAAAAGAAAGCATATGACCGAGTGCACTGGGGTTACCTAGAACAGTGCCTAAAGGCTTTCAACCTACCATCTCATTTTATAAACTGGGCAATTCTCCTAACGCGCTCAGCCAGTTTTGTAATCAGAGGCCCAGGCTTCCTAACCGACACCATCACCCCCCAAAGGGGTCTTAAACAAGGTGACCCGCTTAGCCCCTACTATACAATTTTACCCTTGACCCTCTTCTCCGCATTGTAAACTCAAAGCTCACTGGAATCAGTTTGGAGGAACAATTACCAACCAAAATGCTCGCCTTTGCTGACGACTGCGTTTTTGGATCTCAGGCAATAGGGATGCCAGGGCGATTGAGCGCATTATTCACCAGTATGAGAAAGTGAGTAACGCCATGCTGAACAAACAGAAAACAGAGGTAATTGTTATGGGTAAATTCAGTTTGAACTGGGCCTCACCCTCCCACCACCACAAAAACCACCCAACCACACATCCAACCACACAACAACGATCTAAGCCAGTAAAACCACTGTGTTTACCCTTCACACACCACCCCGCCACCAACCCAGTCCGTCATCTGGGCATATGGCTCGAAGCTGGTGGATATGCACTTAACACAATTAAAACCAACATTTTGGACAAAATTACAATAAGAATGACAAGTATGCGGAGGAGTAAAGCTAGTTTAGCTGGTAGGGTTGTGTTAGCCAACTCCCTGATCTTGTCAAAGCTATGGTTTGCTGCCCACGCAGTTCCCTTCTCCGCCAACTTTACCAACGCAGTCTACAAGCTCCTGCAGAACTAGCTATGGTCTGGTTAACGCGCACCTGTCAGGCTGGAGACCATGTACAGCCCACGGAAGAAAGGCGGGATGGGGCTGCTCAACTTCACAGAACGAGAAACGCAAATTCTCAGCTCATGGGTAGCTCTCACAACGTCACCCAACCTACCATCCCCCCACTGGGTCAAGGCAGCCCAAACCAACTTCCCAAGGCAGATCTGAGGTTCCCCTCCAACCCTGCAATTCTGATGAAGTACCTTGCAACACATCCAACCGCCACCGGACTGCACAACACCAACCAATATTTCAAACGCATCCTGTACAACCTAAGACAAGGGGATTGGAGCTTCTCCTGTGCACAGCAATCCGAAGACATTCACCCTCAAACTGGTTACATGCAACTCCATAGGGGACAAACAGTGACTAACGCGCCTTCCCCACTACCATCCTTTCCTCTATCCCAGATTGACTACCTAGACTACCAAGACGTCCCATATGACTTGCGCACTCATAAGCAGGTGTGACCTCGTCACCTGCCCCCTCTTATCCCCACAAGTGTGCTCCACAGTGTGGCGCTACATGCGCCATACGTTTAGAACAGCCGACTGCACCTTCTCAATGTTCAAGACATGCGCCATCTGCGGTGGACCCAACACACTAGCACACCGCCTGGAAGAGTGCCCGCCATCCGCGCATATCTGGGTCAACGTGATGCACTTGTTTCAACAATCACCAACAGCTGAATTCTGACTATATCACGATATCCTGGCACTCAACATGGCCTCACCTATCCCCCAGACGCTAAGGGCTCTAATTGTGAGTATTGAAATATGGTCTATTCACACAATTACCCTTGACGCTTTCAACGGGATCCTCCACAATTTCAAACAAGCCATCGTCAGATTCCACAGCCATTTGGCCGACCACTTCCAAGCCTGGCTGTTCAGATCACTCCAACACAAATGGAAGAAACGGATGGGCAACTGGATTCCAATCTGGTTCCTTGTTTTGACATTGAAAACCTCACAGTCTTCATAGGCGGTACACCCTACTAGCCCCTGAGCTGCTATACCACTTAAGGTCTAGTCTTCCACCACCCATGGCTCCTAGCCACACCCAAGTGTGCCAAGTCATATCTTTTGAGTTCCATTGTTTTGCGCTCTCTTTATTCTTCTGTCTTCCGTTTTCCTCTTCCCTGCATATCAGATGTGTCTGTCCACTGGTCAACCATCCTCAAATAAACAAAATAATGATGCGCAAAAAGGTCCCTAAACGCCCTGGAGGGGGACCAGGAACTAATGATGCCAAAAAACCACAAACTCATGTACCGATGAGTTTGTGGAAGTTGCCATGAAACAAAATTCTTACATAAAAACCAATATGCTCAACCCCTATTGAAGGTAGAGCATGGGCTCCGACTTTCCTAGGGGTAAATCCAACTCTGTGGAAGAAAGTGGGTGAGGCACAGGCCTTCCTTTTCCACCACGCGGTGTACATTACCACCAATACCATCTACTGCAGCTGGATTGATATGGGCTTTGAAGCTGAAGAAGATGCAAACACCGCCACAAAAGTATGCATCAAAATTGCTCTCTAAAGATAAATGGATTGTTAACACCACGCATAACAGATGGAACAAAGCAAACACTTTGTTCATCTCCTTTGACTCACTCCCTATTAACCTTCCCTGCAAGGCAATTGAGGAGGAGCTCAGAAATGGACTTGAACTCTACAGAGAAATTAAGCAACTCAAACTTCAGCAGTTTCACCTGATGCTGAACCTGTGCACAGGAAAGGCAATAGCCATGATCAACCTGATCCCTGAGGTGGCCGACGGGCCTCACAAGGTTTCCATGCACAGCAGTGTTTCACCTCCCAGGCGGGGAATTTTCAAAGGTATTCTGAGTCACACCATAACGTGCATCGCCTATCTGCAACCACTGCACTGCATTGGGGCACAAGGAACATGCATGCCCCATGAAGGAGAGCATTTTGGCCCCAGGCTTCTGTGACAACGCCATGGACAAAGATGACAAAAACTTCGCCAAAATAATCAACGCCAACACTAATTTCTCTGGTAAGAGGATAGGAATTACATCCTCATAGACCCAGTATCACCCAAACTACGAAAAATGGTACAGAAGGCCTGCAAACGGGCAGCGGCCAAGGCTGCAACATGTGTGGCCTCCTCCATTGACCCAGGCCAAATTCAGGATGACATAGAGGAAATCAACCAAGTTAATTATTCATAACAAAATGCCTAAGCTGAGGAGGACATGGAGAAATTTAACTGAGCCACCCAATCAGGGTAGATTGCCCAAGATGAAAAATTTCTCAACGATTTGAAAGAATCACCAAGTGGTATCAATCAAGAAAACTTTGCAGGACAATTCAGCTTCACCTTTGGGCGAAAATGCAGGATTTCTTTGAACTTGAACCTTGCAACCACTTAATCCAATCAGCGCACAACACCGAACCACCATGAGTCATAAGCTAAAAAAATCTAATGTAAACCATAAAACTGCAAAGCCCACACATAATTGGCACAGGGTAAGGGATCAGACAATGACACAAAGTGGAATGGCCCAGTGACCTGGAGCAAGTTCAAGACAATGAATGGTGGGTTAGTGCCAGATGGCCCTCCCAACTGCTCCTGAGGCGCCTCAGGCACCTCAGTGTCAATAGGGACGTTAAACAGCACGGGAGCCAGGGCTCAAGCATCAAAAGCCAAAAACTAGACCTCCTGACCATCCAAGAAACCCACTGTCTACAGGGGGAAGAGGGATCCTGGTCAGCCAGGGTCTCACAATCCCTATTGGTATGGACGTCCCACTGTGGGGTGGTCTTCTGAAATTACAAAAAATAAAAAATCACCAACTCCTCTTCATAACTACATGGCTGCATCCTGGTAGCAACAATTTCAAGCCAAGTGGACACAATCTCAATGGCATGTACCTATGTATTGTGCACCGCATCTGAGAGGAAACAATTCCTTGAAACTGTCCCAACACTCACCCTTCTACCAGATACCATCCTGTTAGCGACTTTAACTGCTATGATAACCCCAACATGGACCAATGGCCTAACCCTAGTGGATACCCACTGGGGCACATTTAAATTCCGTGTAATGAAGGCATCCCTTGGCCTACTTGATACCCTCCCCCGGATCACCACTCTTTCCCTACATGACCCGCCCCAACATATGTGAGGGAACGCTCATCTCAATGAGCTGCATCAACTACATCTTCACCCCAAAAACCCACCGTTTGAAAATCTCCAACTTCTCAACAAAAAAAGAAATTTCTCTGACCACTGACTCCTTTTGGTGCAGCTCTTGTCAACCCAAACTCCCACACAAGCGTTGACCTGGAGGAAGCTACACCCAGAAACCATAAAATTGCCCAAAATATCCAACTGGATGGAACACTAGGCCACGAACCCATAATTTGCAACCCCATTCATATCATATCCCATCAAAACTTGGGAAAATTCTAAAGCTGAACTAATAAATAAAACTTGCCACCTCAGCTTGCATAAGTACACCGCTGACACAGCCACAATTAGGCGCAACTTGGTGGAACTGGACCACTCGAGCTCAACACCTCAAAGTCTGGCTATAGCCCCAACTGGGGTCACAAATGGGCGGAAATATCCTCCCACCTAAATTCCTCATCTTTTAACACCAACACAGAATCAAAGTATTGAGAAAAGGTAAGTTCATAATAGAATGCAAAAACTGCTCAACATATTTCTTCCACCAATTCCACTCCTGCGGCAACCAGCCTGCGTGCACACAGGTCTGCAAAGATGAAGGCACCGTGCCAACTGACCCAGAAGAGGTCAAGGTGGAAGTACACCACTATACACTGAACTAAACCATAAAATCCCAAATGACCCCCAAAAATTAAAGATTTCATACTCACTGCCAGAATACAAAGCACACCGCCGGACTATAACCTCCTAAACATAATCACACAAGAGGAGCTCTGGGACACAGTTTATGATGTACCATGTGGGAAATGCCTAGGGCCTGATAGGATACCCTATGAATTCTAAAAAAAGACTTTAAGCAAATCGCCCCCTCCTCTTGGCATCAATGAACTAGTGCCTTCTAAAGACACTCCTCCTACCTAGTGGTCAGGACTCCTATGTCATAACCCTGTTTAGAAAGGGCGACAAGCTGGATCTGGACAACTGGCGCCCAATTGCACTTTCTAACACTGATACAAAACTACTTACAAAATTTTTAGCAACCAGATTAAGCACTATAGCCTCCAAAGTCCTGTCGCCCACCAGTTTGGGTTCATACTAGGGCGTTCAATCTGGACCAATATATACTCCGTTGCTAACATATGCCAGTTCAAAGCAACTGGAGCCTTGGTAATCCTAGACCAGGAGAAGTCATATGACCGCGTTAGATGGCCGTACCTGAAGGAATGCCTAAGCGCCTTCAAACTACCACCCAGAATTATAAACTAGGCGATGCTCCTTACAGAATCCGCATCCATGTCTGTATGAGGCTTTGGCTTCTGAATTAACAAGATCACACCACACAGATGGCTCAAACAAGAGGACTGTAAGTCCTGGGGCACGTCCTCTGTGTGTTGGTCGGGCTCTTTTCCCATTTTTGAGTAAGAAGGTACTGAAGGGGTTGGCTGTACCCCTCATTACCCAGGGCGACCTTGCCCACGTGGTAGATGAGTGCTGGATAACAGCCCTCCCCCTTAGGATCCCTTACCCAGTGCCCACACTCATCTCAGCAGAACTAGTACATTTAATCAGAAAAATCTATGCTGAGATCACCAAAATGAAGTTGATTGGTCTGAAAACAAGTGGAAATAAGCCAATGAATGAATTCCACATAGTCGAAAAGGGACTAAGACTGATTCATTGGCTAGAATCACTAACGGTTTTGATTTGGCCAACACCATGATTGTTATAAATTAACCCCCTAAAATCATCAGGGATGATCCCCGACATGCAGGTAGTAACATTGGACATCATCAACAAGAATTCGAAGCTCCCTTATGGCAAATCAGGTGTTGTGGATGATGCAACGCTTTTGACTAAATGAATGCCCCAGCGACCAGGCATGGGCGGGTTGGGCATCCCAAACCCGTTCCAAACCAAATGGGACCGCCCCTACATGGGGTGGCCCTGGGGATTCCCGCTGCTCATCGGGCCAAACGCCATCATGCCAACCATCAGAAATGCAGTTGAGCCTCAGTTCAGGTGACTGAGGTTGAATTGACAGAGACTTGCCTGCCGCCAAATTCTTTGATGTCAGTTCCCAGTGAACTTATCTGCCCCCATTCCCAAATAATTTGCCAGTTAGGTCAAAATTGAGAGTCTCAATCACAGCTTGTCCCCACATCAATCAATCACTATTTAATCAGTTGCATCATACTGAGAATATTGTTGGTCAATTTTATTCACTTTCCTTTACAATAAAACTTGCCTCTGAATGTATCAATTTTGATTTTATTGATATCCTTCTGGCCGCATTCCCAATGGCGCATCTCTGGTGGCATATTGGTCCTTATACTGGATGGGCTCTACCAGTACTGATAATCACTATGGCCCCTACCATTGTAAAGTGGATTCAGCGAGCTAGATACTTCTGGCAATTCAACCCTGTCATTACAAACTTTCGCCAACAATCTACTGGGATCTTTTGGCCTTACATCCATCATCTCCAAGCAAGGATCCGCCCCTTGTCTCCCCAGTTGAATTAAACCCGTATATTGGTGATCTTGTAGAAACTATGCCTGTGGAACCATCCCCTGCACTAAGGCCCCAGTGTCTGGGACAGTCTCCATTTGGTTAGTTCTCAGTTTGCTATTCATTATTGCCCTGCACCAACAATTTATCATTTCCCAATGCCCGGCTCCATACAACGTCATATGGGCAGCAATGCCTCAGGCATTCTGGCTTTTTTGGTATTTACGCATCCTGACTAGCAGGATGGTCTAAACTTCTTCTGCCATTTCCATGACATAATTTACAACCATTGTTTCCAGCCACTTCCGCCCTGCACTTTAAGGTGGGTGTTGCAGTGGTTACCCTCTGCCAAATGAATGTGCAATCAGTAGTCTGCTTTTTGTTGTTTGTTTGGTCATTTGCCAATTTTGGGAATAGTATCTGCTCTACCCTGGATAGATTTCTTCAGGATGGCTGAGTTGTGTGGATACTACCTCTTCCCCTCCTTTTAGCCTTGAAGAAGGTTCTCATGTTACTTCCCAAGAGACAGTAAATCAAGTTCTCAACGCCCTCGCTGAGGTGCAAATGCATTTGGCAATTGCCCTTAACAACGCCGCTGCAATATCTCATGTCAAACAGAGGGTCGCTTTATTGGATGCTTTGGAAGGGGATGCTCATCAGTGGGTAGAGGCCTTCTGCGATCTTCCTCACAAATGGGAGATACCACTTTGCTGATGGCTGTCATATCGGCTGCCTTATAACCCCTGGTGTCATGCTCAGACCACTTATTCAGATTGCTCTATACTATGGCCGAAGCCCCTAGTTTGGCTTCTCTGATCTCTACCTTCCATGAACTGGCTACCATGCTGGACCTCTCTAATGATATGCTTCAGGAAATCTTTAGATCAGATTTGGATTCAGTTTCTGCTCACCACGAGGTTTGGTCTACCTCAAAAGGAATGGTAGATCAAATATGTGCTGCAGTGACTACTATCAATGCCTCCCCTCACCATGCTTCCCAGTATCAAAAGGGAAATTTCATGATAGGATTACCCAACGATGACATGTGCATTGTGTCTATCATCAAACCAGTGATTGTTTCGGCTTCTGAGCCCATCACTACTCCTGCGTCAGAGTCGGCTGATCCCAATTCACCTATAAATGAATCAGTAAAAGCCCAGATGGAGGAAGCCAGTTCTTAAGCCCTCGTTCTCACCATCTTTACTCCAGGAAAAGCCCCGACCTCCCCCCATTTTTCTGGCTATTTCTTTAGTTGCAACAGAAATTCCCAAATCAAACCCGTAAATAAAACTTCGCTTATTTCTTATTGCCTATAAATATTAGTATCAGATCTCACCATGTCTCCTTTGAGGCCCTGGTGGACACCAGAGACATGGGTAATTTCATGAGCGTTGAGTTAGCCAACAATTAGAACTGTACATGGACGCGGGTCCACTTGGTGATGGTGGCTTCTTCAGCCTCCCATACATAATATATTGTCCGTTGGCCAGTACCTTTTTCAGTACCCCAGTTTAGCTTCTGAGATTGATTTTCTACTATGTCAAACTTGGTATTTCCGGTGATCTTAGGAGTGGGATGGTGGCGCTGACAACACGTCAAGATCCACCTGGAGTCTAACATGTTGTCATTTGTTAATGATCAACTGGAGAATGAATTCCCCTTGATCGACATTCTTAAGAAAACCCAAGGCTGCAGTTCTATCACTTCCCTCATCTCTCCTGCGGGACTACCATCCGATTTTCCTGAACGTTTAATGTGCTAGAAAAGTATCTTTTATTCTGAAAAGGCGGATCGTTTGCCTCCTCACACTAAATTTGATCTGGGATTCCGTATGACAGTGTAGTTGGTGAATATCACCTGTCTGTTGTACCCCTCATACAGCGGAGGAGGTTGCACTCAACACTTGGTTGGATGATATGCTGAAAAAAGGGTGGTTGTTTAAGGAGACCTCACCAGTCGCATCTCCCATTGTATTTGCTAAAAAAGCCGATGGTTTCCACCATCCCTGCATGGATTATGGACATCTAAACAAAGTAAAAGTTCACGATCCCTACCCCTGCTTTTGGAGCAGACAATAAGCCAAGTAATCGCCAAATCTTATGTGTTCTCCAAGATAGATCTCGTCAACGCCTTTAACCAGATTCAGGTAATGAAAGGGAAAGAATGGTTAAAAGCAATTTGGATGAAGCGAGGAATTTTCCAATTCCACGTAATGCCCTTTGGGATGAAGAATGCTTCTGCTACATTTCAATGTCTGATCAATAAGTGTATTGGGTGTCCTCTGGTTTACTCGTGCAGTTGCATATATTGATGACATTCTGGTTCACTCCCTGACTCCCAAACAACATGCTATTGACTTGGAAGCTGTTGTGGCCGCCTTGCATAAGGCAGGCTTGTTTGTTTGGCCTTTCAAATGTGAGTTCTATAAGGAGGAATTTACCTTTCTCAGGAACCTTGTCCTTAAAGATGGCTATGCAATTCCTCCCAATAAGTTGGATGCTATCCGGGAATGGCCAACCCTGACAACCCAAAACAATTAAGGAGTTTCTTGGGAACCATCATTTCTTAAAAAATTTTCCCCGGCTCTTTCCCAGCTAGCTGCCCTGCTCCACCCCCTCACAGGCAAGAATGTATCATTCCGCTGGACGCCCAAATGCTAACAGGTATTTGAATCGATCAAAGATGTGTTTTTATCCCCTCCTGTCTTGAAACACATGGAGCCCACCAAGCTGTATATAATTGCGTGTGATGCCTCCTTGGTGGCATTGGGGGCGGTGTTGCACCAAGAGCATGATGTCTTGGAATATCTGGTCACCTATTTTCCCAAAAGTTTACCTCTACGGAGCAGTCTTGGGCCATCTATGATAAGGAGTTGGCAGCTGTAGCATGGGCATTAACTCATTGGAGGTATCTGTTGCAGGGTGCTCAACATAAGTTAACGGTTTGCAAAGATCACCAGGCTCTCTTGTATTTTTGTAAGCCCCAAAAATTGGTGCACCGGCAAGCACAAACCTATTGAGACTTTTGAAGCTTTAATTTTAAATACAGATTCATAAAAGATGCACTTAATGTACTTCCCAATTTTCTCAGCCACAGCCCCGCCACTGTCCCTTGGACCCAGAGGAAGTGGACCTTGTCACTGTAATTTCTGCCGCTCAAATCCTGTTGATTGACCCCCTGTCATCTCTTCTGTTGCTCTTGCTTTCAACGCTCCACTAGTTGCTCAGGTTTTAGATGGTCAAATGGCCTGCCATGAGGGTGTGGAGTTGTTTGAGCAATTGTCCCACCAAAACCATAAACACTTTATCTACTTATTAGAGGGTCTCATTTATTTTTGGTCATGAATTTGGGTTCCCCCTCCCTTCAGAACCGAGGTATTTCATGCACATCACGATCCCCCCATGGTCAGCCATCTGGGAAATAAGAAATGAATTGACATGATCAAGAGGACCTACAATTGGGCAGGTTTTGACAAGGAGTTTCAGCCTGGGTCGCCAATTGCATTACTTGTGCTCAGGCTAAGTTGAATTGCTCTGGTAGAAACGGGATTCTACACCCCTTACAGCAGGCGGAGGGCCCATGGACATTAGTATCTGTGGATTTTATTGTTGAACTCCCCTGCTCTAACGGGTTTACAGCGGTGATGGTGGTGGTGGATAATTTCACTAAATTTCCCTTTTTATTCCTTGTACTTTCACGATTACATCAGGAGGAAACTGCTGCCTCTTTGTGCACCATGTGTTCTCAATGTTTGACCTCCCACATGAGATCATCTGTGACCATGGTCCAAATTTCACGGCGCAGTTCTGGAGTGAACTCTTGTCTATTCTAAAAATCTCCCTTTGTCACTCCACAGCATATCATCCCCAGTCTGAGGGACAGACTGAGCGAGTCAACCAAGTCCTAGTACAGTATCTGCGTTGCTATGCTGCAGCCGCATAGGACACATGGGCTAACAACCTTCCCCTTTCTCAATTCGCTTATAACAATGGGACTCACGCTTCCACGGGATTTTCTCCTTACAAAGCGACATTGGGTTATAATCTTTCCTTTTTGGTTGGACCCTGCTTGCAGCCCAAGGTCCAAGCTGCCGCGGATCATGCTGAAAATAATAGGTCTACTCAATCCTTAGTGCAGGAACACCTCACCAAGGCCATTGAAGACTACAAGTGGTTTGTGGATTGGAAGCGACTTCCTGGTCATGACATAATGGTGGCTCCTATGTTATGCTCGATACACATCATTTGCAAATGTAAGTCCCCTCCCATAAGTTCGCAAGTAAGCTTTCAAGCCCCCATTTGGTAGAGGAAGTCTTGGGCAACAAGCGTTCCAGTTAAAGCTTCCAGCTTACTGGAAACAGCATCCCATCTTCCACATTTCCCAGTTGTTGCCTAATAAGGGCATGATACCTATGGATCCTGAGCTAATCATTATCAAAAATGTGGAAAAGGCTGAAGTGGAGAATATCCTGGCATCCCGTAAGTCCCATCAGTCCATTCAATATCTAATGGTTTGGAAAGGGTATCCAGCTTACGAGAACAGTTGGGTTAAGGCTAGCAATTGCACCAACTGCATGGAACTGGTCGAAGCATTTCATAAATCCTATCCCTAAGCACCCTGTCCCCCCTAAAATTGCGATTGTAATGGCGATCAAGTTACCCAAGGCGCACAAGAATGTGGCCCTCATGCAGTTCCCGGCGGTGTTGCCCTTCCTTTGGAAAAAGGAAAGGGTAATGTAAGTCCTGGAGAATTTCCCCTGTGTGTTGATTGGGCTCTTTTCCCATTTCTAAGTAAGAAGGTACCAAAGAGGGTGGCTGTACCCCTCGTTACCCAAAGTGACCTCGCCCACATGGTAGATGAGTGCTGAGTAATAGCCCACACCCCCTTTGGATCTCTCCCCTGGTGCTACACTCACCTTAGCAGACCTAGTACATCTAATCAGGGAAATTTGCGCTGAGATCGCTGAAATGAAGTCGATTGGTCCAAAATCAAGTGGAAATAAGCCCTATTATTGGATTCCACATAGTCGAAAAGGGACTAAGACTGTTTTATCAGCGGAAATCTCTGACAGTTTCATTTGGCCAACACTGCGATCATCAAAATTAACCCCCTCCCAAAGTCATCAGAGATGATCCCTTACGTACAGGTAGTAGCGTCAGACACCATTGACGAGGGTTTGAAGCTCCCTTCCAGAAAATTGGGTGCTGTGGATAATGCAACGCTTTTGACTGAACAAACAGCCCAGTGACTGGGCACAGGCGGGTTGGGTATCCTGAATCTGTTCTCACCATTTGGGACCACCCCTTCGTGGGGTGGCCCTGGGGATTACCGCTGCTCGTTGGGCCAAACGCCATTGTGCCAACTGTCAGAAACGCAGTTAAGCCTTGGTTTAGCGTTTGAGGTCAAACCCACAGTGACTTGACCTGCCACCAAATTCTTTGATGTAGGTTCCCAGTGAACTTATCTGCCCCCATTCCCGAATAATTCGCCAGTTAGGTCAAAATTGAGGGTCTCAATCCCAGCTTGTCCCCACATCAATCAACCACTATTTAATCAGTTACATCATACTGAGAATATTGTTGGTCAATTTTCTTCACTTTCCTTTTTAATAAAATTTTCCTCAAAAACTATCAATTTTGATTTTATTGAAATCCTTCTGGCTGCATTCCTGATGGCTTTTCTCTGGTGGCACATTGGTCCTTATACTGGATGGGCTCTACCAGTACTGATAATCACTATGGCCCCTACCATTGTAAAGTGGATTCAGCGAGCTAGATACTTCTGGCAATTCAACCCTGTCATTACAAACTTTCGCCAACAATCTACTGGGATCTTTTGGCCTTACATCCATCATCTCCAAGCAAGGATCCGCCCCCTTGTCTCCCCAGTTGAATTAAACCCGTATATTGGTGATCTTGTAGAAACTATGCCTGTGGAACCACCCCCTGCACCAAGACCCTCAGTGTCTGGGACAGTCTCCATTTGGTTCATTCTCAGTTTGCTATTCACTATTTCCTGCACCAATGATTTATTGTTTTCCAATGCCTGGCTCCATACAACATCATATGGGCAGCAATGCCTCTGGCATTCTGGCTTGCTTTTTGGGTGCTTACGCATCCCAACTGGCAGGCCGGTCTAAACTTCTTCTGATATTTCCATGACAGGAACCCCTCAATCCTCTGCCGTATAATTTCAATTTTTTGATCCACTCCTTCGTGTCACTGACTTACGCCTCATTGTCATAACCACACAAGGTCAACCAACAGACAAGATACTAGCCTTTGCGGATGAAAGAATGACAGGTATAGCTAACAACAATGTAGCCCAACAGCTGGAACGCACCCTAGAGGAATATTCCATTGTGAGCAACGTTTCGCTCAACAAAAGTAAAACGTAAATAATCCTCCTAGGCAACTACACTAACAACTAGGACAATACACCCAAACCTCACAACCCCCCATGAAGGAAAACCCACTCATCTCACCCTTTGCATCACCTCCTACAACCAGCCCTGTCTGCCACCTAAATATAGCTGGAAACAGGGGGTATGCCAATGAGATAATCGAGAACAATCTAATACAGTGGGTGTCCAACAGCGTTGCCTCCCTTAAGGGAAGATTTCCAGGACTAATGGGGTAAGTAACTGTTGCCAAAACACTCGCCCTCCTAATGCTGTGTTTCCTGCACATGCAATCTCCTTCTCATCTACATTCATATACTCAATTCGCACACTTATCAAGGGATATCTGTGGCCTGGGTCCTAGCCACCTGTATGGGTGGAAACACTCTTTGGCCCACACTCCAGCAGAGGCATAGTCCTAATAGACTTTGAGGTCCACGCCAACTGTATTTTGGGCACCTGGATAAAGGAAGTCCTAGCCCCAGACCTTCCACAACAACAATGGTCTAGAGCGGCGAAGGCCAACTTTGCACAGGCGCTCAAACTATTCAACCCACACAACCCGTCCAGCCTGCTCACATACCTTGCAAACCGCCCCAACTCAGCAGGCCCACATGGAACCCCTCTCACTTTAAACGCCTCCTCCGTACCATTTAGCACATAGGGTGGACCGTCACTCTCACAAGCACTAGTCAGGGAAGGGGAAGTCCCAGAGCTCAATTTACGCTAAGGAAACCAGAGGATCACCCCCAGAGGGACACACACGACGTGACCCCATTCATTGTGAGAGTTGACTACCTAGATGCTTTAGACATCCCATACGATCTCACAACACAGAAAAAATATGGAGGCTAACTCATCATTCACTCCTTGAGACAAGGGTAAGAGCTAACACCTGGCGTTGCCTCAGAAGAACATACAGAATAGCAGACCGCCCCAACTCTCTTCATGCAGCGTTCGCAGTATGTGGAGGGAATGGCACCCTGCACCACAACCTCAAAGCATGCCCCCATTGAGAGACATATTTTGGGAGTAGCACATTTGTTAAGAAAGCAAAATGACCAGGAGCTGTCAATCTCCATAAGCCTTCTAGCACTCCAACTTGGATCCCTGATACCACCCGCACTTCACTCCCTGATAGTCGCCATTGCAATGTGGAAAATCCACACCATAGCACTGGATGCCTTCAAGGGAACCGTGATCATCATACGTGGGACAATCAGAGTACTTCACCTACGCCTACTGAAAAACTTTCAAGCCTGGCTATACGGATACATGTGGCTGAAGCAACAATAACTTGTTGAATCATGGTTCCCAGTCTGGTTTCTTCATACGGACCCCTTCTTACACACCTACTCCATAGCAGGGGAAGCCCCTTCAGAGTGAGGCATTCAACTCCCCCATACCTGGCGGTACTGGCTGGCAACAGGGGTAGCTCGTCTACTCTGGAGTGCCTAAATCTTTCTATACTTCACCTCCCACTATATCATTACATATATCAGTATGGTCCGTCCCTTGGTCAACTTACCTCAGTTAAATAAATCTATAAGATTAAGTGCACCATTGGTGCCCCTTGGTTCCCTCCAAACTAGGGCACCCAAACCCTCCAGCACTGATCTCCACTTGGGTATGGGCTCCCCCTTAGGGCCACTCAGGTGTTCCTACTTATTTGTTTCCAACTACTCTACACCGCGTTATACACCCTTGCACAGTTTTACTTTAGCTCTGGCACCCTTTTCGGTGCCCTTTCTACCATAATACTGATTATGAATTTCCAGGATTTGTGGATGTACATTGCACACCATCTCGCTAGGAACTAGAGAGTTATAGACATTTTCTGACATTAAACGACCAACCTCTTTATTTTATGTGCATTAACATTATCCATTTGGGACTTTTACAAAGAGTGAATTGGGTGGACTCGCTGTTGGTCATGGCCATGGTGGGGCTCACACTGTTTGCTCATTTTTTGCCAATGGTTGGAGAGTCTTGGCGTTATTCTTACTACCTCCAGCTGGAAAGTACCCTCTTATTGCTCATACCCGGTGGATACAGCTGTTTCATGATCCAGGAGTCATTTTTCCCCAAATATCTTTAAAAACTAACAAAATAAACAATTAAAATGGTTTTTCCTAGGCACTACAAATTAATGGTGCAAGCAGGATCATTGACAAAGGGCCTGGTGGTGATGGCCTTGGATAACGGTGCACAACCCTTTGCCATAATGGGTGTGGTGTCATTTTTGGCCCAAATCACGTTTTATAACGCTGATTCCTTTTATAAAAACGAGCCAAATATCTTCTGTTATGGATCTGAAATGGAACCCATTATAGCATACAAATCGCCCCAGAGAACCAGCATTTGACTACTACCATGATCCGCAGAACCCAGGTGGTGTAGAAGGAGTTACTTTTACAATATAAAAACGCTTATGCAACTGCTGAAGGCATGGTGGGATATGTGAACTCAGTAGTAAGAGTGGCCAACTATCCCTCACCTTTTAATGATTGAAAACGTAATCTGAAGGCATGCTTATGCCTAAAGAAGATTTTCACGGTAAAGTGTTGGCGTTATCTAGTATGAATAAAGACAAATATGGATATCTTTTTGTTGACTGCTACCCTTTCATTCCCTTTAAGAAATTAACGCTATTATTTTGGTGGATACTTCAGCCTCTGAGAATTTCATTGACCAAAACCTGGCAGATTACCTTGAGCTTAGTAATGTGCCAGATGGTATGGTTAGGGGAGGAGCTTCTCAAGGTATTCTCACCCTGAAGGTTCTAGGGTTAGTGGATTATCAAGCGGGCAAGCATCAGTTGTCAGATCATTTCCAAGCAATCAAAAACCTTCTGTACCCCATTATTTTGGGAGTGGAGTGGTGGCGAAAGTTTGACGTTAGGACCAACTTGAAAGACAACACCTTGTCCAATATTTAAGAATGGTCATAAATTAGTTGTCCCTTTATCTGAGGCTAATTCTCGGGGCGATCTACCCCACTGGCTCAATATCCACAATATGAGTCTTGCCCAGTTGTTAAATCCCTCTGTGGAGCTTTCTCTACCTTCCTTTTTGAGGGTTGGAATCTTCATTTGATGCAGCTTTGGCTAGTGCACTACTAGATCATTCAGAGTTTGATTATGAGCTCAAGCTCACCATTGATCTGGTGCGTATTTCTTCACCTATTTACTCTTTGACCGTGTGGGAGGAAGCGGCATTAAATATGAGGGATAAGGAGCAGTTAGCCAAAGGCGCGATTTTTCAGCGTGCCACCCCAGTATGATCCCCACTTCTCTTCGTGGAGAAAGCCAATGGTACTTTACGCCCATGCATAAATTATGGGAACCTAAATAATGTCACTGTAACAGATTTACATCTCATCCCCCTGAATCACAGATTGCACGCTAAGTAGAGAATGCAAAAGTCTTTTCCAAACTGGATTGCTTAAACACGTTCACCAAATCTGAATCAAGAAAGGCCAGGAGTGGCTAACCACATTAAGTACCAAAAAGAAGGATTTTTAATATTTCAGGTCATGCCCTTTGGGCTTAAGAATGTCCCTGCTATCTTCTAACGCCATATTAATGTGGGTTTGGGTTATCTGCTGGGTATGCGCGGTTTCCTACATAAAGTTATTCTAGTGTTTTCCCCCGATCATGAGTACCATGCAGTACATCTTCAGCAAGTGGTGGAGAGGTTAAAGGCAGCCAATTTTACGCTGAAGATTAGTAAGTGTGAATTCTTCAAGTCCCAGGTCACCTTTCTGGGCAACGTCATGTTTGACCAAGGACACATGATAACTTCAGACAAGGAGAAGTTGATTCTTGAGTGGCCCACCCTTACTTCAGTCAAGGAATTGAGAATTTTTTTGGGGACGTGTACAATCCTTAAAAAATTCATGCCTAATCTATCTGAGGTGACGCCACCCTTTATAAGCGAGTGGAGCTAAAGTTCTCCAATGGCCCCCTATTTTTCAGGATGCTTTCCAAGCAGTGTAGTAAACCCTGTGTCCACATCCATAATTCCCATGTAGATCCACAAAGGAGTTCATTGTGTCCACAGATGCCTCCAACATCGACATAGCGGCTGCCTTATTACAAGCGGGTGAGGGTAAATAGAGCATCTGGTGGGATATTTTTCCAGGATATGTCTTTTTCAGAGTTAGAATATGCCTTATATGATAAAGAGTTATTGGCTGTGGTTGAGGTGCTGACTTATTGGCGTCATCACTTGAATGGCTCATCATAACCCTTCTGCGTCATACAGATCACTGTGGCTTACTGTAATACCGCTCACCTCATGCCTTGACTCCACGGCAAACCCGCTGGCATGAGACCCTAGCTCAAAGTATGTTTTTCCTATGAGTTTACCAAGGGCAAGTTGAATGATTTGGCGGATGCTTTGAGCCACAAACCCTGAACCAGTTTACAATTCTAAGGAGGTAGAGGTGTATAATACCCACTTGATGATTCCGCCATGTAAGATTGTGTCTCAACTTCTCTCTCCTATGGCCAAAGGTCCTGCGCTTGCTCCTCTGGAAAATGCAGAGGAATACATTATGTTCAAAAAGGTAGTCCTTTTACAGCCTTTTTTGGCCAAGTATACTATGGTCCTCGCCAAGAGCGCGTTGAATCAGGATACATTACCAGGGGCTACCACGTGAAGGATGATATGATGATGTTTCAGGAGCGCCTATGGAATCCTGCTAGACCACTTTATATGAAAATCATTTGGGACCATCATGACTGAATCATCGTTGATCATCCTGAAAAGCCGAAGACTCTGGAGTTAATTTGCTGCACTTAAAATTGGAAGGGTTAGCCGCTCAGGTGGTCAGGTATTGTAAAGAGTTACTGGTCTGCAACAAAATGAAAGCAAATTGAAAGCCACTAGGGGGCTGTTGGTACCAGTTCAAAAGGCTGAAGGGCCTTGGACTTCAATATTGGTGGATTTTATTTTATAATTGTCTGTATCTGATGGCTATGATGCTATTATAATAGAGTTGAACTGTTTTATAAAGTTCTCCCAATTTTTTCCCTTCATAACCACAGTAACCGCGGCTGAGATGTATAGGCTCTTTGTCATTCAAGAGTTTGCTCTTCATGAGTTCCCCAAAGAATTAGTAGGTAATTGTGAGCCCCAATTTACTCTGTTTTTTGAAAAGAATTGTTTAAGACATTTTAGATTCGCCCCCGCCGTTCAACTGCCTAACACCCTCAATCAGATGGGCAGACTGAACGAGTAAATTAGTGCCTCAAACAGCTTACAGTGTTACACAACCGCAGATCATTCAGATTGGATGTTCCATCTCCTCATGGCCTAATTTACTTATAACGATGCCTAACATGCATCAAGAGGTTGTTCCCCCCTTCTTTGCCAACTATGAATTCAATTCAGTATTCAACATGGAGCCCTTTTGTGTATCCAAAATGGAAGCAGTGTTGGACTTTGCCAAAATTATCAGGAAAGTATATCAGGGGGTGAGCACAAATTTAGATGCAGTCAAGAAGGCTTACAAGAAGAACGATTATGGTATGAAATGAGTCAAACCAGCGTACAAGGAAGGAGATCTCGTGATGATTGATTTTAAGAACATCTTAATTAAGCAACATACAAAAAATGGGACCAAAGAGGATAGGGCCTTACCGCATTGTCAGAAAGGTGGTCCTCATTTTATGCTAATTAGATCCCCACACGCTCCAAATCTTTTCAGTCTTCCATGAAAGCAAGCTTATTTTGTTTGAGGGCCTCCACCAGAGAATCCTGAGGCTTATCTCATGGATGGGGCGCCTTAGTGGAAGGTGGAGGAGATTCTTAGCCTCCCGTCAGGTAAGAAGAAGACTTGAGTATCTAGTATTTTGGAAGGGATTAGACTTAAAGGAGAACAATTTGGCCAGCGCGCAACTGTGCCATGCCCAAGATCCACTTGAGCATTCCACGAGCTTTTCCCGGAGGCCGCAGGATCTAAGTCCAAGAAATCCATCGCTGCCATTAAATTGGCCCCTGCCCACAAATACTTTTATAGCGAATGCCCCAGAGGGGGTGGAGCCCAAAAAAGAGGAGAGAGTAATGTCATGATTCCATGACTTAATTGAGGGTACCAACATCCAAGACAAGGCTGGGTGTTAGGAGGTCCAAAAGGTCAAGATTTAGGACCCCCTGATCTAAAGCACACCATGGACCAACGCTGGGAGCAGGCCAAGTATGCACAGGTTAGTCCAGGTGAAGTGCATGACATCCAGACCCATGTCACAGCATTGGTATTAAAACGGACGAGTTATTTTATTAACCATGACGGTTCAGTTAAGTTGTTAGGAAAAAAGTTGTTTAAAATAGTTCAACCTATGGAATTTCCAACTTGGGTCAGCCTTGCCTCAAATTGATAACTGAATTTAGTACATTACTAGCTATAGTACCCTGCCTGATGGAAGCGTGCGCTTATTTATGCTTTGGACTTAGCACCGCTTCCACTGATTGATGTTTTCCTCAAAATTGTTTATATATGATTATTTGAGACCAACCTTCCTTGTTATTTGTCTTCCAATAAATAAAATCCCCCGTTCATTTACTGTTTTTATATTTATGTCTACTAGTGTGAATCTGTGTGCAGACCTCCTTGAGGGATCCTTAACAACGTTTGCAGTTCTATTTTCATAAATTATCTATAAGATCAAGTGAACCGTTGGTGCCCTTTGGTTCCCTCCAAACCAAGGCACCCAAACCCTCCAGCACTGATCTTTGCTTGGTTATGGGCTCCCCTTAGGGCCCACTCAAGTGTTCCTGTTTATTTGTTTCCAACTACTCTACACCGCGTTTTACACCCTTGCAGAGTTTTACTTTGGCTCTGGCACCCTCCTTGGTGCCCTTTCTACCATAATACTAATGACGAGTTTCCAGTTTTTGTAGCCGTGCTCCACACCATCTCACTGGGAAGCACAGAGTTATAGACACTCTCCTGACACAGCCTCAAATTCATTGTAATATATTTTTCTCCTGGGTAGTCTTTGTAGTTCGTCCCCTTCCCACTGAGGGCGCTGTGGGTTGAAGCGCCGTTCAGATTCCTTTCTGAACAATGTAGTCGTTCAGTAATGTTATCCAGGCGATTAGCAAGTTGCCTGTTCTGTTGTCCAAGGACCTGAATTTTTATGAACATGTTGTTAAGCTGGTTCATTATGCCTTTGTACTCCTGGAATTCATCCTGCTCCTTAAGCACCGTGTCTAAAGCAAGGTTAAGTTCCACATACTAGTTTTCACAATTTGCCATGAGGATTCTCTGACAGTGCAGGCTTGATGCAATATGGTCGGCGACTAAAGAGTTTTCTTTATTTTTGGTGTTAATCATTAAGCTCCATGTAGTGAGCACCACTGTTATAATTTTGGCGATATTGTTGAGATACGCTGGAAGGGTCACACAGAGTTGTTCCCACTGAGCAACGGATAGACTATGTGGGGATCATTGATACTTAACACAAATTTAAAGAATTGGTAAGATATGAAGCAATTAGCTTCAAAAACACTAAATTAAAATATTTTATTAGCAGAATCCTTACACTTCGCTCTATACTTCCTACTAGCAATACTCCTATTTTCAGTCTTCTCATCTAGCCAAAGTATCAGCGAATTTGGTCAATTTGATCCTTTTACTTAGGTTATTTCAAATTTATTGTGGGAAGGCCGACCATGGGACGGACACTTCCGAATATGACTCAGGAGAGATAAACTTAGTACCAGGGGGGCACCCCAGAGAAGCGATGCTATCTCTTGTTGCCAGCGGGAACGCCACTTATGGGGAGGGGGAGGGAACGTGTGGAGGGGCCGTAGCCACTATTGAACACGTGCGGAGGAAGGGGTCTGATTTGATGAACCAGACTGGGAACCAGGAGGAGACCAGCTGTTGGTGACGCGAAGGGAGATATCCAAACATCCACGCTTGAAAGTGGTCCACCAAATGAGACCGGAATCTGTGGACAGCTTCTGGGAGGGTGGGGATGGAGCCAGCGATGGCATCCAAGACAATCGAGTGGTTAGTCCACATGGCGATTGCAACCACCAGAGCATGGAGGGAGGGTGGAAGGGGGAGGCCATTGATAAAGCAAACATATCTCTTGACAGACTGAAGGGATGCGTTTGATTGACCATCTAGTACTAAAAAAAGGGATGCGTTTGATCCTGGCCCAGCAGACGTTGAACTTCGCGCCATATTACTTTAGAGGTGTGGCACTTCTCCAGGCGGTGGAACAGCGTTCCATACTGGCCGCACACGATGCAGGATGAGTGTAAAGCGTTAGAGCGCTCAGCCGTAGGGTACCCGCCTCAGGCAGCGCCACACATGGGAGTGGACTTGAGGCTGCAACAGAGGATGGTGTGCGTATTTCCAGATAGTCTTTTGGGTCTCAGTGGAATAAGGGATGTCCATCATGTCCAGGTAGTCCACCCTGGATAGGACTTGTGGTCGAATGGGGATCACGCCATCATGGATGGGTAGCCCCTGTACCTCTTGTGTGAACTGAGGAGAGGGGCGGCCTCTTTGGGTTGTATGTCCACTGATATGAATTCTCCACTCTGCGCTTCGCATGGAGAGTAGGATTCTTTTGTAGTGGGTTTTAGTCCCGTGAGGACCTGTGGCCGATGTGTGTGATGCGAGGTATTTCATCAGGGAGTGGGGGTTTGATGGATTGTTGAGGCCCAAGGCTCGGGAAAAGTTGGAGCGGGCCGCGCAGGACCAGTGTTGGGATGGGAGTGTAGGAGCGGTGACGGCCGCAATCCAGGTGCCCATGATCTTGGCAGCATGGGCTTTGAAGTCAAGCAGGCCCATGCCACCTTGATGATGAGGGCCAAACATGACCTCTAGCCGTACTGGTGGAGGGCGGCATGACCAAAGCCAACCTTGCAGCAAAGCATACAGGGATTTGAAGAAGCTTGGGGAGAAGGGGATGGCGTGGGCTCCGAACCAAACTTTGGATAGGAGCATAGAGTTGGCAAGAACAACCCTGCCAGTGAGGGTAGTAGGGTGGGCTCTGAGAGAGGCGATTCACTTCGTCACGTTGTCCAGTATACGGCAATCCATTACTGCTGACGCGTATCCGCCTGCCTCCATCCACACGCCCAGATGGCAGACCAGCCCTATGGTAGGGCGTGGCACGAAGGGGAGCACCAGTGGAGAAGTGTGTGTTGAGTTAGTAAGGCGTGGACGTGGGCGAGCAGATGGGCCAGGTTGGGAACTACTTGCTGGGGCCCAGAAGTTCTGAAACTGACTAAGGAGGATGATTTCAGTTTTGAAGGCATTCAGTGCCGCGTTGCTTACCCGGGAATATTCCTGGATGAGGGCTTCTAGCGCGCATGCATCTTTGTTATTAGACACCCCCACCACGCAATCATCTGCAAATGCCATCATCTTGACTGGGGTTTGGCCTGGCACATGGACCCCAGTGAGGTGGGCATTCACATTTCGCAGTAGTGGGTCAAGGCTGAAGTTGTTTAAGAGTGGGCTGAGGGGGTCCCCTTGTCGCAGGCCCCTTTGAGGGCGGACTACTTCCATTAGGAAGCCTGGGCCACGCACTGCCATTGTCGCAGATTCCGTGAGCAGCATCACCCAGTTTATGAAGTAGGGGTAGGCGGAATTGATGGAGGCAGGCCCTTAGGTATTCCCAGTTTACTCTATCATAGGCCTTTTGTTGGTCCAAGAATACAAGTGCCCCAGAGGCTGTGGACTGACACACATTAGCCACAGAGTGCATGTTATCCCAAATCAACCTTCTGGGGATGAAACCAAATTGTTCTGGGGAGATGGCGGAAGATGCTACAGTCCCTAAACGGTTAGCCATGATTTTGGTTGAAATTTTGGTGTCTGTGTTTGTTAGAGAAATGGGGCGCCAGTTGGCTAAGTCAGGCCTATCCCTTTTCTTTAAGAGTGTGACAGTAAAGGCCTCATGTCCTCCTGGTAGGAGGCATGTTTCCAATAGGCTTTGGTTGAGTGAGGCTAGCAGCAATGGGGATATATATTAAAAAATTTTTGTAGAACTCATATGGAATGCCATCTGAGCATGGGCATTTTTGGTTTGGTGCACTACAAATGGCTGTCCATAAATTGTTTGGAGTAATTAAATTCATTATTTCTGGGTATCAGAAAATGGTGCAGATATGAGCTTGGTTGAGAAATTCTGCTACTTCGGCCAGCTGAATTGGTTTGGCTCAGTACAACTTGGAGTAATATTTTTGCATTTTGATTGCCACTTCAGCCGATGTATCCGCAATAGATTATCTGATCTTCGCACCTGTATGCAGGCCACGCTCTGGCGTAATGCAAAATTCTTTTAAAGAAATATGCGGTACACTTGTCACCTTTTGTGATTCATGTGGCCCTGTATTGAACACAAACCCAATGTTTGTGTTGCCTTTCGAGTGCATTGGTGGGCGGCTGCCTCCGCCCACTTCTGTCCCCATGCAGGACTATATCCTGTGGCTGGAATGTTGGACTCCAAGTGGGCCAATTCTGCCAGCGTGTGCGAGATAACTGCCGATGTGGCTCATGAACGTCTGGAGGAGAGATGGCAATAGTGGCAGATGGTATCTTCTTTGAAAGTTGCCCATGTGGAAATGGCGTCCGTGCAAAACAGTGCAACAAATGATTTCACCAAAGTTGCCTCTTCCATCCATGTGGAAAATTCTGGTGACGCGAGCTCAGGGGGCGGATTTTGCATCAATGTGGGGCCTTTGCAACTGTGATGGGTAAGTGGTATGTTATCAAGACCAGTCAGTGGTCAGAGAATTCCATTTTCGTTGTTTTAAAGTGGGAGATGTGGGGTTGGAATTTCGCCGGCGTTAGAATAAGGTCGATGCGGGTCATGGACCTTAATTGGCTGTTGTGGACGTGGGGACGCGTCATGTTTTCAAGCAGTGGGGCATGTCATGGCAGCACATCCATTAACCCAAGGGTGACTTTTAGTGTGCGTAGTTCTACGTGACCCTGTAGGGCAAAGGTGAGGGCTGCCACCAGTCCATTGGTGAGGTTAGCCAACAGTTCATGTCACCAACTAGGAAAGAATCAGGGGGTAGTGGGAGGGATTTGACTGATGAGAAAAATTCCTGACGCTCGTGTGCACTGTTTGGGGCATAAATGTTGACAATTGTGTGTGCAACGTCGGCCCACGAGAAGGTGACAAAGAGCACTCGGCCATTTAGTAATATTTCTGAGGATGTGAATTTGAAAAAATTAGTTTTCCAAATTAGCACCCCACAGTGCTTCGACCAAAAGGATAGGGATGGGAGGAGCATTGTTTTACAAGCTTCCTCAGAACCTCGTGGACAGTGGGACTCCTGGATGGCCAGGATATCCACAGGTAAATTGTCTTGTAAAAAACTCAGTTTCCTAGCCCGGGATGGGGAGGCCTTGAGTCCGGTGATATTCAGCGTCCCTAGAGTGATGGTGTCCCCCATCACACCTTAGGTGCGAGGGGGTGGGCCCCCAGGTCCACCAGCCTCTTCAAGGTCCCACGGGCTTTCACAGCAGCGCGGGTGTTAGCAGCAACACTATCAGGGTTTTTGTTAATTTTTGCAGAAAGAGTCACATTGGCTTTGGCCTTCGCTTTTTGTTTTCCTGATGTGGATGAATTTTTGCGGTGCAGATAAGTTTGGTGCACTGTCGAGCGGGGCAAAAGAATTTTTTCAGTTAGGATAGGTTCCAAGTTGGTTTTGACCAGAGCTTGGGTGCAGCGATTGGGTGAGATCAAATCTCCCATCAGATCCTCAGATTGAGTGGCCTGCTCGGCATGGGCCTCCCAATCTGATTGGGTGATGGATTCCCAAGTTGCTTCCACCACGAAGGTCTCCATGTTCTCCTGGCGTTGTGAGTGTGGGATGGTGGTGGCCTTGGCCGCTTCCTTGGTCGCGGCCCTATATGCCTGCTTGGCCTTATTCCACTCCTGCGGGGAGATGGGCTTTACCAATAGGTAGCAGCCTTGTGCTCCTCACGGAAAAGCCTCCTTGGTGCTTGCGGTTGGTTTGTAGTGCGCCTCTCCGCTGGCCATGGCCGCCGAGGGGTGCTCTTGGAATGTGACGCCCTCCTTGATGGGGCATGCGTGTGCCTTATGGCTGAATGCATCACAGTGGGTGCAAATGGGGGGCGCGCTGTCCACAGTTACCCGGAATGGGTGGGTGGTATGCCCTGCTATGTCAATAAAGGTGGAGTACAGGATCTGGGTTAGGTCCTTCGCGATCTTCTCAGTTGGGGTCAGAACTGCGATGGCTTTGCCAGTGCACAGGTGTGGCATCAGCATGAAACGTTGCATTTCAAAAGATTGTATTTCGCCATATATGGTGAGACCATCTTTCAGGTGTTGCTCCAAAATGTCACGTTTTACCGTAGTAGGCAAAAAGTCAAACGTGAGGAAAATTTGGTTTGATTTCATCCATCTGGTGCATTTGGTTTCGATGACCCATTGCCCTTTGGGGAGGTTGACCACTATGTGCACCGCTGCAGCCTCATCTGCTGCTATTTTGCTTTTGAAACCTAGGTCCAGCCAACCACACAACATGGAGTGAGGTGCAACGTACACCGCGGTTGGGAAAATTTTGTGTACATCTTCACAAAATTTTTCCCATAAGGCCGTTTTTTGATGTCTAGATACACACAGACTCCGAATTCCACCAACAAAAGTGGCTGAGAGTGTGGTGTATTGATGTACTGGTTGCATCATGCTTGCCACATGAGTATCTCTGAAGAAATTGTAACTGCCGGTTTTTTGAGATTTTTTTCTATTCCGCTAAATTCTCTGGGGCGTTTTCAAATGTTAGAGGCCGCAGGCCTTCCGCCTGCTCCTCTTGCCTTGCTTGCCCAACTGCTCCCAGACATGGGCGCAGACTAATCTCCTCTGTGAGATTATCAAACTAGATTTAGTCTTGAATTGAATAGGTTGCAAAAGTGTTTGCAACGAGAAAAAAAAGTTCCCTTTTACTTAGGTTACTCTTTACCGCCATATCCTCATTAGTTCATTAAATCTGTGAGGTTCTTGCAGGGTATATTATTAGTAACTTCACTATTTCCTTAGTTTGAGGCGATCTCCTAAATATTTGTCATGTCTTGACATCACCTTATCGCCTTATTTGGAGGTAATCCAATAAATATTTTTCCTAACCCAATATTGACTTATCCCAAGGCGCTCAAATATTCGTGCACTAGTAATTGCTATCAGAGAATTTTAGCCAATCTGCCGTAGCTATTTGGGGCTTATTGCCCAGTTATATCTGAACCTTGACACCATGCATGTTCCCATCCTAATTAAACGGGGCAACTAATTGATTCACACATCCTAATAATACTCAAAACTGCGAGCTCTCATGGCAAACTGAGGCACTTCCTGTGTAGCATAACTCACTTCTTAACAAGAAGAGGATGCAGAAAATAAAGCAGAAGAACTCAGCTTATCTGCCAGCATAAGTGTGGCCTCAGCTATATCTGTTGAAAGCACCGCAAAAATGTGAGAATCCCTTCCAAAGGGTAGGATCATTTCTGGAGTACTAACCTGAGAATAGTGACGTCTACAACCTGCTGGGTTGGCAAAACACTTCTCTGCCCCTACCTGGGCTGCTCCACTATTACAGCGCCCCAGTTCTTCGCTATTATCTTCTTTTTGGTCATTAGAACTGCATTGGCCACTAAAGTAGGAAGGTTCTTTATCCAATTGCTGCTCAACGCACGGCAGCTAGTTGATCATGCTGCTGAGAATGTCAGCTAATAACTGGCCCTGCGGATTGAATGTGTGTAGTTGCCCAGACAATTCTGCAATCTATTCCACTAAGGACGCATGATCACAACGTAGCTCATTGTTGGTTTGGCACATAGTGTCCAGGACAATTTTAAGTTTGGCATACTGCGTCAACCTGATAGATGAAGGAGAATTATAATAAACTTTGAATACTTCTGCCATTGATTTGGACAGACGGATAGGCTTATGTGGTTGAATCAGTGGGCACCTTTAGTGAGAACCACTGTTAGAAAATCAGAGTAATGGACTTAAGTCCACAAAAAGGTGTACAGAAGTTAACATCCACTGATATAACAGAAAAACAATATGACGATTGCTTTCCTTTGAATAATTATAATAAACTAATAAAAAGAGACCAATATTTTTGGGAACCACAATCTTTATTACTTGGCAGAATCCTATCAGGTAACTTTTCAAATCTTTAGTTTTTAGAATTGCTCTACATCAACTTTTCTTTCTCGTTGCAATCACTTTTGCAACCTATTTAATTCAAGACTGAATCTAGTTTGATAATCTCACAGAGGAGATTAGTCTGCGCCCATGTCAGGGAGCAGTTGGGCAAGCAAGGTAAGAGGAGCAGGTGGAAGGCCCGCGGCCTCCAACGTTTGAAAACGCCCCAGAGAATCCGGCGGAATAGACAAAAATCAAAAAAAACTGGCGGTCACGATTTCCCCAGAGATACTCACATAGCAAGCACGATGCAACCAGTACATCAACACACCACACTCCCAACCACTTTTGTCGGTGGAATTTGGAGTCTGCATGTATCTGGACATCCAAAAAACGGCCTTATGGGAAAAATTTTGTGAAGATGTACACAAAATTTTCCCAACTGCAGTGTACGTTGCACCTCACTCCATGTCACGCAGTTGACTGGACCTAGGTTTTGAAAGCAAAAAAGCAGCAGACGAGGCTGCAGCAGTGCACATAGTGGTCGACCTCCCCAAAGGGCAATGGGTCATCAAAACCAAATGCACCAGATGGACAAAATCAAACAAAATATTCCTCACGTTTGACTTTTTGCCTACTATGGTAAAACGTGACATTTAGGAACAACACCTGAAAGATGGTCTCACCATATATGGCGAGATACAATCCTTCGAAATGCAATGCTTCACACTGATGCCACACCTGTGCACTGGCAAAGCCATCGCAGTTCTGACCCCAACTGAGGAGATCGCGAAGGACCTAACCCAGATCCTGCACTCCACTTTTATTGATATCACAGGGCATACCACCCACCCATTCCGGGTGACCGTGGATAGCGCGCCCCCATTTGCACCCACTGTGATGCATTTGGCCATAAGGCGCATGCATGCCCCATCAAGGAGGGCGTCACATTCCAAGAGCACCCCTCGGTGGCCATGGCCAACAGAGAGGCGCACTACAAACCAACCGCAAGCACCAAGGAGGCTTTCCCGTGGGGAGCACAAGGCTGCTACCTATTGGTAAAGCCTATCTCCCCACAAGAACGGAAGAAGGCCAAGCAGGCCCATAGGGCCGCGAACAAGGAAACGGCCAAGGCCACTTCCGCTATCCCACACTCACAATGCCAGGAGGATATGGAAACCTTCATGGCGGAAGCAACTTGGGAATCCATCAACCAATCAGATTGGGAAGCCCATGCTGAGCGGGCCACTCAATCCAAGAATCTGATGGGAGACTCGATCTCACCCAATTGTTGCACCCAAGCTCCGGTTGAAACTGACTTGGAACCTATCCCAACTGAAAAAATTTTATTGACCCGCTCAACGGTGCACCGAACTCATCCACACCGCAAAAAATTCGTCTGACGTTGGAAAAATAAAAGCGAAGGCCAAAGCCAAAGCCAACTTGACTCTTTCTGCAAAAATCAACAAAAACTCCAATAGCGTTGCTGCTAACACTCACACTGCTGTGAAAGCCTGTGGGGACCTAGAAGAGGCTGGTGGGCCCAGGGGCCCACCCCTCGCTCCTAAGGTGCGATGTTGGAAACCTTCACTTTAGGGACGTTGAATATCGCCGGACTCAAGGCCTCCCCATCCTGGGTTAGGAAACTGAGTTTTTTACAACACAATTTACCCATGGATATCCTGGCTTCAGGAGTCCCACTGTCCACGAGGTTCTGAGGAAACTTAGAAAACAATGCTCCTCCCATCCCTATCCTTTTGGTCAAAGCACTGTGGGGTGCTAATTCAGAAAAATAATTTTTTCAAATTTGTATCCTCAGAAACATTCCTAAATGGCCAAGTGCTCGTCGTCACCTTCTCATGGGCTGATGTAGCGCAAAAATCATCAACATCTATGCCCCAAACGGTGCACACAAGCATTAGGAATTTTTCTCGTTGGTAAATCTCTCCTGCTACCCCTGATTCTTTCCTAGTTGGTGACATGAACTGTTGGCTAACCTCACCAATGGACCGGTGGCCTCCCTCACCCCACGCCCCACAGGGTCATGTAGAACTACGCGTTCTAAAGGCCACCCTTGGGTTAATGGATGCGCTGCTGCGACATGCCCCGCTGCTCAAAAACATGACGCGTCCCCACGTCCACAATGGCCAATTAAGGTCCATGACCCACATTGACTTTATTCTAATGCCGGTGAAATTCCAACCCCACATCTCCCACTTCAAAACAACGAAAATGGAATTCTCCGACCACTGACTGGTCTTGATAACCTACCACCTACCTGTCACAGTTGCTAAGGCCCCACATTGATGCAAAATCTGCCCCCCTGAGCTCGCGTCGCCAGGATTTTCCACATGGGTGGAAGAGGCAACTTTGGCAAAGGAGTTTGTTTCACCATTCTGCGCGGACCCCATTTCCACATGGGCAACTTTCAAAGAGGACACCATCCACCACTCTCACCATCTCTCCTCGAGATGCTCATGAGCCACATTGGCGGTTATCTCGCGCGCTCTGGCAGGATTGGCACACTTGGAGTCCAACATTCCAGCTACAGGATACAGCCCTGCATGGGGCTGGAAGTGGGCGGAGGCAGCTGCCCACCTCAACGCACTCAAAAGGCAACCCAAACATCGGGTTTGTGTTCAATACAGGGCCACATGCATCACAAAAGGTGACAAATGTACCGCATATTTTTTAAAAAAATTTTCACACCATGCCAGAGCGTGGCCTGCACACAGGTGCGAAGATCAGATAATCTATTGCGGATACATCGGCTGAAGTGGCAATCAAAATGCAAAAATATTACTCCAAGTTGTACTGAGCCAAACCAATTCAGCTGGCCGAAGTAGCAGAATTTCTCAACCAAGCTCATATCTGCACCATTTTCTGATACCCAGAAATAATGAATTTAATTACTCTAAACGAATTATGGACACCCATTCGCGGTGCGCCAAATCAAAAATGCCCAGGCCCAGATGGCATTCCATATGAGTTCTACAAAAAATATTTCAAATATATATCCCCACTTCTGCTTGCCTCACTTAACCAAAGCCTATTGGAAATGCGCCTCCTACCAGGAGGACATGAGGCCTTTACTGTCACACTCTTCAAGAAAGGGGATAAGCTTGACTTAGCCAACTGGCGCCCCATTTCTCTAACAAACACAGACACCAAAATTTTAACAAAAATTATGGCTAACCGATTAGGGACTATAGCATCTGCCACCATCTCCCCAGAACAATTCAGTTTCATCCCCAGAAGGTCAATTTGGGATAACGTGCACTCTGTGGCTAATGTATGTCAGTCCACAGCCTCTGGGGCACTTGCATTCTTGGACCAACAGAAGGCCTATGATAAAGTAAACTGGGAATACCTAAGGGCCCCTCCATCAATTCCGCCTACCCCCTCGCTTCATCAACTTGGTGATGCTGCTCACGGAATCTGCAACAATGGCAGTGCGTGGCCCTGGCTTCCTAACAGAAGTAGTCCGCCCTCAAAGGGGCTTGTGACAAGGGGACCCCCTCATCCCACTCTTATACAACTTCAGCCTTGACCCACTACTGCAAAATGTGAATGCCCACCTCACTGGGGTCCATGTGCCAGGCCAAGCCCCAGTCAAGATATTGGCATTCGCAGATGATTGTGTGGTTGGGGTGTCTGATAATCAAGATGCACGCGCGCTTGAAGCTCTCATCCAGGTATATTCCTGGGTAAGCAACGCGGCACTGAAAGCCTCCAAAACCAAAATCATCCTCATTGGTCGGTTTCAGAACTGCTGAGCCCCAGCAATTAGTTCCCAACCTGGCCCATCTGCTCGCCCACATCCACGCCTTACTAACTCAACACACACCACTCCACTGGTATTCCCTTCGTGCCATGTCCTACCATAGGACCGGTGCGCCATCTGGGCGTGTGGATGGAGGCAGGCGGATATGCGTCAGCAGTAATGGAGTGCCATATCCTGGACAACGTGACAAAGCAAATCGCCTCTCTCAGAGCCCACCCTACTTCCCTTACTAGCAGGGTTGTTTTAGCCAACTCTATGCTCCTATCCAAAGTCTGGTTCGGAGCCCACACCATCCTCTTCTCCCTAAGCTTCTTCAAATCCTTGTATGCCTTGCTGTAAGGATGGCTCTGGTCAGCCGCCCTCCACCAGTGCAGCTAGAGGTCATGTTTGGCCCTCATCATCATGGTGGCATGGGCCTGCTTGACATCAAGGCCCATGCTGCCAAGATCCTGGGCACCTGGATTGCGGCCGTCACCGCTCCTACACTCCCATCCCAACACTGGTCCTGCGCGGCCCGCTCCAACTTCTCCAGAGCCTTGGGCCTCAACAATCCATCAAACCCCCACTCCCTGATGAAATACCTCGCATCACACACATCAGCCACAGGTCCTCACGGAACAAAAACCCACTACAAACGAATCCTACTCTCCATGCGGAGCGCAGAGTGGAGAATTCATATTAGCGGACATACAACCCAAAGAGGCCGCCCCTCTCCTCAGTTCACACAAGAGGTACAGGGGCTACCCATCCATGATGGCGTGATCCCCATTCGACCACAAGTCCTATCCAGGGTGGACTACCTGGACATGATGGACATCCCTTATTCCACTGAGACCCAAAAGACTATCTGGAAATACGCACAACATCCTCTGTTGCAGCCTCAAGTCCACTCCCATGTGTGGCGCTGCCTGAGGCGGGTACCCTACGGCTGAGCGCTCTAACGCTTTACACTCATCCTGCATCGTGTGCGGCCAGTATGGAACGCTGTTCCACCGCCTGGAGAAGTGCCACACCTCTAAAGTAATATGGCGCGAAGTTCAACGTCTGCTGGGCCAGGATCAAACGCATCCCTTCAGTTTGTCAAGAGATATGTTTGCTTTATCAATGGCCTCCCCCTTCCACCCTCCCTCCATGCTCTGGTGGTTGCAATCGCCATGTGGACTAACCACACGATTGTCTTGGATGCCATCGCTGGCTCCATCCCCACCCTCCCAGAAGCTGTCCACAGATTCCGGTCTCATTTGGTGAACCACTTTCAAGCGTAGATGTTTGGATATCTCCCTTCGCGTCACCAACAGCTGGTCTCCTCCTGGTTCCCAGTCTGGTTCATCAAATAAGACCCCTTCCTCCGCACGTGTTCAATAGTGGCTACGGCCCCTCCACACGTTCCCTCCCCCTCCCCATAAGTGGCGTTCCCGCTGGCAACAAGAGATAGCATTGCTTCTCTGGGGTGCCTCCCCCAGTACTAAGTTTATCTGTCCTGAGTCATATTCGGAAGTGTCCATCCCATGGTCGGCCTTCCCCTGCAAAAAAATTTAAAAAATTTAAAAAATTTAAAAAAATCGCTCTACATCTACTAACTCACTAACCTTCCCACTTTTCCCTCCATTTCCATTATATGCCCATCTTTCTGGCAACATTTTGGGCCATTCTCTAAGCTACTCAACTTCTCCAATTTTTATTGGACTCAGAACATCATTAGGGCTTTCAGCAGATTTCCATATTGTCATGTTTACATGACCTTGTAGAGGGTAACAACAGCAGGGACAAGGCTGGGCGGCAGGTGGCCCAGAAGGTGAAATTCTGGACCCTCCTGATCACAAGCATATCTTGAATCAACGCTGGGTACAGGCTATGTATGACCAGGTTGGTACAAGTGATGTTCCTAAAGCCCATCCCCCTGTCTCAGCTTTAGGATTAAAATGAACAAAACGAATTAAATGATAATGGGACAATTCAATCAATTGAGAAATGTGGGTTTAAAACCTGTTTCATCTACAAAATTGTGAGCTCAGGTTAGGTTCAACTTTAATTGATTATTTAAGTAAAGTCAAATTCAAGTTATGTGACCCTTTTGGATGAAAGTGTGCGCCTATTGGTGCACCAAGGCTTGGTACCACTGTTTCCTATCCAAAATTTCCCCAAGTTAGCTTACGTATCTTTTCTCAAAGCCAACGTTTTTCATTGGTCGTCTTCCCAATAAGACCTACCATTATTTTACGCTTTTAAATTATTGACTTGGGTGCACTTGTGCGTGGACCTCTTTGCGGAGATCGTACATCATGTTAGCCAGTTTCTTTTGGTTAAGTTTATTAATGACTCAGGTACACCGCTGGTTCTACCAGGTTCCCTCCAAACCCAGTCATCAGTGCACTCTAACCCTGTTTCAAACCTGGTTATGAACTTCTCTCTAGTGCACAGCTAGATTGTGAAGAATGTTTGACCTATTATTACTCTTACTATGCTCAACACCCTATCCCTAAGTCTGTTTAGCTCAAACACCCTCTGTTGGGACATATATTATAATGACGACTACTAGTTCCCTTGAGTTAGTCCGGTGCACCAAGCAACACCACGCTGGGTTTTTGAGAATTATAGACACTCTCTTAACATTAGATGACCAATCTCCTATCTTTATGTGTATGAACTTTTTCATGTGGGATTTTTGCAAAGTGAAAATGTTGTGCGCCAACTGGTGGCCACAGCTACAGTGTGGTTCACCCCTTGTTTTGCATTTTGCCGAGGGTTGGAGCATTCTGGCGTTATTCTTGCTACCTCTGACTGGAAGGAATTCACCCTTCTTGCTCATATCTGGTGGATACAGACGCTTCACTATCTGAGAGTCATAATACCCCAACTTTCCTTCAAATTCAATAAAATTGACGTCAAATAGTTGTTTTTTTCTTTGGCATTACATTTGGATGGTGCAGGCGGGATCATCAACGAAAGGCCTAGTGGCTTTGGCCTTGGACAATGTTGTGCAACCCGTTGTCAAAATGGGCATAGGGTTGTTTGTAACCCAAAACGCGTTTTATAATGACGTTTCTACATATACTACTAAGCCATGTATCTTCCCATATGGCTTAGATATGGACCCCATTCCAGTGTATCAGATCACTCCAGAGAACCCACGCTTGACCACAACCATGATCCTCGGATCCCAGGATGTGGATAAAGTGTTCAATTAAATTATAAAAACGTTTATGCAGTTTCTGAAGATATGGTGGGATATGTGGCCTCAGCAGTAAAAGTGGACAACTATCGCTCTCCATTTTTGATGAAAAACATACCCTGGGGGTATGTACAACCCTGCAGTAGTGGCAGTTAAGTTTGGAGTTCTCTGCTATAGATAAAGATCATTCGGGTTATTTTTTATTAACCGCTACCCTCTAATCCCCCTCGGGTAATATTAGCACTACCATTTTGGTGGATACTTCAGCCTCTGAGAATTCTATTGACCAAAATCTGGCAGATTACCTTGAGCTTAGTTATGTGCCAGGTGGTATGGTTAGAGGAGAAGCTTCTCAAGGTATTCCCAACCTGAAGGTACTAGGGTTGGTGGATTATCAAGTTGACAAGTATCTTTTGACGGACCATTTCCAAGCTATCAAAACCTTTTATACCCCATTATTTTGGGATTGGAATGGTGGCAAAATTTTGACATTGGATTAACTTGAAAGAAAATACCCTATCCTTAACTGTAAGGACGGTTTCTAGTTGGTGATTCCTTTGTCTGAAGCAAACTTTCAGGGCAATTTGCCACACCTGGACCAATATTCACACTCTCAGTTTTGCCCAGTTGTTGAATCCCTCTGTGGAGCTTTCTCTACCTTCCTTTTTTGGAGGGGCTAAAATCTTCATTTGATGCAGCTTTGGCTAGTGCACTACTAGATCATTCAGAGTTTGATTACGAGCTCAAGCTCACCATTGATCTGGTGCGTATTTCTTCACCTATTTACTCTTTGACCGTGTGGGAGGAAGCGGCATTAGATGTGTGGGTTAAGGGGAGCAGTCAGCCAAAGGCGCGATTTTCAGCATACCTCCTTTGTATGCTCTTAACTTCGCTTTGTAGAGAAGTCTGATGGCACCTTACACCCATGCTTATACTATGTGAATCTCAACAACGCCACTGTACCAAACTTACATCCCATCACCCTGGACTCTCAGATGCACACTATGTGGAGAAGGCGAGAGTCTTCTCCAAGCTGGATTGTCTAAACGCGTTAAATAAGATCTATAATAAGAATGACCAGGAGTGGTTGACTGTATTCTGTACCAGAAAAAGAATCTTCCAATTTCGAGTTATGCCCTTTGGGCTTAAAAATGACCCTGCTCTCTTTCAGCATGTCAGGCCACCAGGGAGGAATCACTGGTGGCGTATTTATTGAAGGCAGGGATTCAAAGCTTGCAGCCTTGGATGAGACGTTCTTTTATTTAACCGAGGTAAGCCAACCAGGAGACGGACATTACCAATATACGTGAAACTAAGAGAATAACTAACAAATATAAAAAAATTGGGCACCCCAGGGTACTCAGGTTACCCCTGTTGCCCAGCAGGACTGCTAGGTATGGGGGTTGATGCGCTACTCTGAGGGGGTTTACCCTACTATGGAGCATGTGTGAAGGAAAGGATCTGTGGAGGAACCAGAGTGGGAACCATGATTCTATGAGCGCTTTTTGTCTTGGTCTCATATATCCATAGAGCCAGGCTTGGAAGTGCTCTAGTAAGTGGACATGGAATCTGTTGATAATCCCATGAATGGTTGGGACTGTGCCCTTGAACGCATCTTATGCAATTGTGTGTATTGTCCACATTGCAATGGGTATTATTAGGGACCGGAGGGTAGATGGGATTGGTGACTCAATCTGGAGTACGAAGATGCTTTTTGATATCGAGAATTCCTGTTTGTATTAAATCTTGAGCAAACATGCGACTTCCTGCCATATAGCTTTGGTTGGGGGGCATGTTTCTAGGCGGCGATGTAGGGATCCCTCCCCTCAACATACTGCACATGTTTTGTGGAGGAAGTTGGAGCGGTCCGCCATCTTATAGGTCCTTCTCAGACAGCTCCAGGCGTTTGCTCTTATCCTTGGCTGTAGGAGTGGGAGGTGTGTCATTTTCCACATTGCTTTCTGTGTGGTTAAATCATAGGGAATGTCCAACATATCTAGGTATTCTATCCTAGCTATGTTTGGGGTTGTTATGAGCATATCCCTCTGGGGGTGGTTTTATGGGTTTCTTAATTTGAATTGGGGGCTGGGTCGTCCCCTTCCCTGTATAGTACCTGTGTTCTCTATGGTCCATCCCATATGGCGGATAGTTCAGAGGATATGTTTGAAATGAGGGGAGGTTCCATGCGGACCCGTTGCAGTAGGATGTTTGGCAAGGTATGAAAGTAGTCTGGGTGGACTATGTGGGTTGGTTAATTTGTGCGCCTGTGCAAAGTTAGTCCTTGCTGCTCTGGACCAATGTTATTGCAGGAGGTCTGGAGCAAGGATTTCCTTTATCCAGGTACCTAGGATGTATTTGCGTGGCTCTCAAAATCTATTAGTCCCATGCCTCCGCTTGAGTGTGGGCCAAATAGTGTTTCCATCCATATAGGAGGGTGAGAGCCAGGCCACAGCCAGCCCTGGATAAGCGCGCAAATTGAGGTTATAAAGGTAGGTGAGAAGGCTATTGCATGAGCCTGGTACCACAGTATTGGGAGGATGAGCGAGTTAGCAACTGTAACTCATCCTGTTAGTCCTGGGGTTCTCCCCTTGAGGGAGGCTACGCGTTTAGATACCCGTTTTAACAGGTTACTTTCCATTGTCTCATTAGTATACCCCCTTATTCTAGCCAGATTTCAAGGTGTTGGACAGGAGTGGTGGTGGGAGGTGTTGCAAAGGGTAAAATGATTGGGTTTTTTCTTCGAGTGTTGGTAAGAGGTTCTGATGTTGTGGCCCAATTTTTTGTATAAATGCCTAAGAGGATGATTTCTGTCTTCCTTTTGTTGAGCGATGCATTTCTCACCTTGGAGTATTCCTCTAGAGTGCATTCCAGCTGTCGGGCATCTTCATTGTTTGCTATACCTACTACGCAGGCATCTGCAAAGGCCAGTATCTTGACTGTTGGTTGTCCTTGTGCGGTTATCCCCATGAGATGTGAGTCAGTTACTCGGAGGGCAGTTCAAAGCTGAAATTGTATAGCAGTGGGCTGAGGGGATCCCCTTGTTTGAGCCCTCTGTGTGGTTTAATCTTATTTGTTAGGAATTCAGGTCCACATACAGCCATGGTTGCAGATTCTGTTAGGAGCATCGCCCATTTTATGAATCTTAGTGGGAGTTTGAAGGCATGTAAACATTCTTTTAGGTATGGCCAGCTAACACGGTCATACGCCTTTTCCTGATCCAAGAAGACCAGGGCAACAGTTGCTTTGGATTGGCAAATATTTGCAACAGGGTGAATGTTGTTCCAGATTGAACGCCCTGGTATAAACCCAAACTGGTTGGGTGACAGGACGTCAGATGCTATTGCGCCTAATCTGGCTGCCAAAATTTTTGTTAGAATTTTTGTGTCAGTATTGAGAGTGCAGTTGGGCGCCAGTTGGCCAGGTCTAACTTGTCACCCTTTTTATACAAGTTCATAACTTAGGATTCATGACCTCCTGGTAATAGGCGTGTTTCTAACAAGCTCTGGTTCATAGACGCCAATAGGAGGGGGGCGATTTGTTAAAAAAATTATAAAATTCGTAGGGTATCCCATCAGGCCCTGGGCATTTTCTACGTGGTGCACTGCGAATTGTTTCTCAAAGCTCCTCTCATGTAATAAGGGATAGTATATTGTAATTCGGTGGTGTACTTTGTATCTCGGCAGTTTGAATAAATTCTTTAATTTTTTGTGGAACTGTTGGCATTTCATTATATAATTTGGTGTAATAGTGGTGTACTTCCGCCTTGACCTCCTCAGGGTCAGTTACCACAATGCCGTTGGTCTTGCAGACCTATGTGCATGCAGGCTGGTTTTCACAGGAGTGGAATTGGTGGAAGAAGTATGTTGAACAGGTTTCGCCTTCCTTTATGAACTTACATTTGTTAATGCTTTGATTCTGTGTTGGTGTTCAAAGATGAGATTGTTAATTCAGGATGAAATTTCTGCCCATTTGCGTCCCCAGTTAGGGCTATAGCCAGATCTCAGAGTATTTATTTTCAGGTGGTCTAGTTCCGCCAAGGTACGTTTGATTGTGGCCGTGTCTGCGGTGTGCTTATGTATGCAATATGTTGGGTTTTGTTAATTAAATCCTTTTTGAAATTTTCCCATGTTCCAATGAGATCCGAAGTGAATAGGGCTGTGAATTCTGAGTTCATAGCCTTGTTTTTGACCCAGTCAGATATCATGGGCAATTTTAAATTTTCTGGGTGAAGCTTTCTCCAAGGCGACACCTGTGTGTGGGATTGGGTTGGCTCTAACTGCACCATAACTAATCGATCGTCAGAAAAATTGATCTTTTTTGTTGTAAATTTGGAGATTCTTGAGTGGTGGGATTGCGGGATGAGGATGTGGTCAGTACAACTCATCGATATGAGCACTCCCTCCCATATGTTGGGTCTTGTCATGTGGGGAAAAGTGGTTAATTGGGGGGAAGAGCATCCTGTAAGCCAAGAGATGCCTTCATTGTGCGATATTCAATGTGTTCAGGTGGGTATCCCCTGGGATTAGGCCATCAATCTGTATTGGGTTATCCCAGCAGTTGAAATCGCCTAACATGATGATATCTGATGGGAGGGTGAGAGTAGAAATGTTTTCAAAAATTGTTTTCTCTCAGTTGCAGTGCACAGTGCATAGATACATGCTAACGAAATTATTTCATCTTGGCATGTGATTGTTGCTACCAGGACTTGACCATGCAAGTGCGATGATGAGTTTGTAATTTTAAATTTTTTGTTGTTTTAAACTATCACCCCACAGTGAGACGTCCATACTGATTGTGATGGTGCGACCCTGGTTGACCAGGATTCTTCTTCCCCTTGTAGGCAGTGGGTTTCTTGGATGGCCAAGATGTCTACAAGAGGTTTTTGCAGGAATGCCAGCTTTTTGGCTTGAGATGTATGAGCCCTGGCTCCTGCGATGTTTAGTGTCCCTATTGACACTGAGGTGCCCGCGGCGCCTCAGGAGTGGTTGGGAGGGCCCTCTGGCCCTATCCCACCGCAGCTCATTTTGGCCATGCTCCGCGTCTGTACTCCAACTCTTTCAATGCCATTGTTGGTTCCCTTGATCTGACCCAATGATTCAAGGGAATAGCGGTTTTTTGCATTTGCATCAACTTTTCCTGCACAGGTCTCATGTTGATTTGATGCGGATTGTTGATTAAATTTTATATTTTTGAGGTTCAACTTTGTTGCATTGTGCACCACATTTTCGCCCAAATTGTGGTTGCATTTTTCCTCAGTATGTGCATGACTGATGACGCTTTGTGGCTCAGTCCAGTTACTGTGAAAATTTGCGACCTGGGCATATTGTTCTGAATGGTTGGTTTGGTGAATATCCGAAATATCCTCCCAAATTTGTCCAGGGTGAATGGCGGACTCTGCATGTGCCGCCGCTTCAGCCGCTGCTCTCTTTCAGGCTTTTTGTGCTGCTTTACGTTGTTTGCTTGTAACTGGGTCCATGATGGAGTATAGTCCATCTTCACCCTAGCGGAATGGGTGGTGGCCATCAGTCATAATGGCGAAGTTTTCTTTATTTTCATCCATAGCTTCTTCATAAAATCATTTTCCATTAATCCCTCTTTCACAGGGCATGCATGTTCCTTGTGGCCCAGTGAGCCACAGTGGTTGCAAATGGGCGGTGCGCGTTCCGGTGTAACTCAGAATGCAGCCAACTGGCCCCCATCTGCAAAGTGAAATTCTGCTGTGTGGGGAAAATTCTGGATAAATCCTCTTCAACTTCTGGGGAAGGGTTGATTACAGCGATAGCTTTGCCCATGCACAGGTCAGGCATTAAGCAAAATCGCTGTAATTTGAATTTTTGGATTCCTTTGTAGGCCACGAGACCTTTGCAGAGCTCCTCCTTGATTACCTTATGAGGAAGGTTGGTGGGGAGCGAGTCAAAGGAGATGAATAAAGTTTTCGCTTTGTTCTATCTGGCGCACGCGGTGCTCACAATTTTTGCCCTCAGGGAGGGCAATTTCCATACAGACTTTCGCTGCGGCATCAGCTTCATTGGCTGTTTTGAAACCAATGTCAATCCAGCCATGGCCCATGTTGTTGGTGGCTACGTACACTGCGTGAGGGAAAAGTGAGGGCTGTGCCTCACATGTTTTCTCCCACAGGTTTGGTGACTCATCCCCAAGGAAGAGTCTGATCCCATGCTCCACCTTTGACAAAAGTTGTTGAATTGAATGTACATGTATTGCGCGTGCTTTACAGTAAATACCATCAACCCAGACGGTGTCTGAGTTTGCAATTTTTTTATGTATTGGGTTCCTGGTCCCCCTCCAGGGCGTTTCTTCCCCTTAGTTGTACCATTAAGCGCACCGCTCACTGTGACGCTCGCCCATGTTGTATTATTTTTTTATTAAAGTCACCCATCTTTCCTGTTTATGAATATCCAAATTTGCTGTTTGAATTGAATTGTAGTAACTAAAGTGATTGTTGCGAGAAAGAAAGTAACTTTTTGGATGAGACGTTCTTCATTAGATTTAAGTAAGATAAAGTAAGTAATATATTCTTCTTAGAAGTTCTTTATTTAGAGTAATCAAGCACTATAGTGTTTCAAGATGTAATATATGAATAGGGATTGTAAGAGTAGTGTCCTGGGACCTGTAGGAAAGTCCTGATACTGGGATAGGTGGGAATAGATATAAGTGTGGATTAAGATCAGATAATAACTTGAAATGTAAATATCCCCCAAATTTGGCATAATCCAGGCAAAGCCCCAAATTTGGTATTCCAGTTAAATCGAACTCCATTATCAAAATTATTAGGCCATTTGGGAATTGGGCCCTTTGGATTAATATATCGACCTTCCCCCTGGACAAGGCTTTCACCTAATTCAGGGAGAATCCCAACAACGCCCTCCCCAAGCCTTGTCCTAGGAGAGTAAGTTTTGACCTGGGGGTTAAGGTAGACAGAAGGCTCAAGCTTGAATTTATGGAGACTTGTGCTTGATGCAGATCAGGTCGGTGATGCCAGTGTAGGAGTTTTGGAAGTAGAACTTGATACAGTCGGCCAAGGTGTGGCTTGATTTGGAGAGGATCATGAGGCTGAGGATATCAATGGCCGCAACGTTTATGTTCTCGTGGCAGTGCTGGATGGTGTTGGTGAGAAACGCCTCGATGTGGTTGAGGTTGCAGTACACAGAAACGCAGAACAGGTTGCTAGGCGAGTTGAGGAGGGGTACTGCAAGGTAGGCGTTGGTGACCCCCATGGTACGCTTTGAGAAACTTATGGCTGTTGCCACTGAGGGTACTAAAGTCAAGCCCAAGCATCACCCTGCTGAGCGCATCTGTCGTGATGTGCTGGGTGTAGGCGTAGAGGCTGAAACAGAGATTGTTAGCAAGGGCGGTATTGGAACTGGTGACAAAAGATCGAATAGAAGGGTTATTGTTTATCAGGCAGAGCAAGAGGCGGCCGATGTCCTTGTGGGTAAGGTTGTTGGGCAAGGTGAAGGTGGGGTGTGTATACCCAAACTTGGGAGCGTCTCCAGGATGCCTTGCTCACGTTTGCACTTGATGGCTTTGATCTTGGTGGCAAGGTAGCACGGCATAAGGCATTTGCAGTTGTTGCACTTAAACAGTGCGGTCTTGTTCCATTTTTATTGTGCTCATGCCACTCCAGGTCCATCTGTTTGAGGCGCCGCAAGATGATGGGGATGGCTTTGGCAGGGCTTAAATGGAGCAGCTCAAACACCTCGTCCGCCCCAGTATTATAAAGCTTATAGGTGGCACACCTGCAGATAATCATTGAGCGCCCGCTGAGACCAGATGGCAGATGAAAGGCGGTCAGCTCTTCAGGCGCCATCTTGGAAACCTTCTTGGTAATGGGCTTCAGGAGGGCGATGGTGTGCTTGTTGGTTTTAAGGTTGAAGTTGAGCTCAAAGTGATCCTCCTCACTCTTGTGCAGGTTCTCCTTGTATGTGTTCTTCTTGTGGGCCGAAAACATGTTCTTCTCACTAACCCATATCAGATGTGGTGCAAACATGTTGTTGAGCACCTCGTGGCAAAGCTCATCATGCCCATAAAAGACGATCTGCATCTCTGACTTGGGCAGCAGCCAGTAGGATGTGCCAAAATACTGGCAGTTTTTGTCAGGATCGTTGTTCATTTTAGTAATGTCTAGCTCAATTGCTGGAGGAAAGCTGTTGAAGTTGACAGGCGTTGGTTTGCTAGAAAGGAGTCATTGAGCTTGTCACCGATTGTGCAAAGGTAAGTCCCAGGTATTTTGTCTGGCATTTTTAGTGCATCATCACACCAATTGTTTCAAGGCTTCCAGAAATTTTCCAGGCTTGCTGCCTTCTTTGAGATTTGAAGCTAGATATTGATTTGTCCCAATTTCATTAATTTGGTGTTGTTGCTGCTCACTGGAAAAATTTGATTTGTCATTTGGCACTTTTGGGTTAAAATTGGTTTTGAGCTTTGTTTCCACTTTCTGCTCTGAAACAGCAGAGTGGGAAATGAGATTGAGAGGAGGATTTCGTTTTTATTACCTATATTTAGTTGGGGAAGGTCAACCAGGGGACAAGCACTTCCAATATAGTGGGGAGAAACTAATGAAATATGAAAATTAAAAAAGACATTTCAGAGGGTTCAAGGCCCCTTTTGTTGTCTCCAGGATCACCAAGTTTAGGACGGTAGGGAAGAGGGTTATGCTGGCTTATTCTTGGATGCAGCATGTGTAAAGGAAGAGATCAACCTTTAGGAAACATATGGTGAACCATGTGTTGATTGTCCTTCTGTTATGGGGGGTCATGTGTCCAAACAGCCATGCTTGGAAATGGTACAATATGGCTGTGGAAGCGATGAATGGCTCCTTGGATTGTAGGCGCTGCTCCTGTGAACGATTCTGGTACTATTGTATGCATCATCCATAGTGCTTTTGCTACTATTAACGCCCGTAGAGATGGGTGGATGGGAGAGTCCATGTTTATAGCGAACATGTTCCTTGCTAGGCCGAATGGCTGTCCGTTTTCTTGGCGGAATAGGCGCATGGCCTCTTACCATACAGCCACTGATGTCGGGCATTGTTCTAAAAGGTGGGCTAAGCTTCCATACTGACCACATATTTTACATGAGGTGTGAGTGGCATTTGACCGTTCAGCTGTGCGGTATACTCTCCTCATGCACCTCCATATATGTGCTCTTATACTGGGTTGGAGTAGATGGTGATGTGTGTGTATCTCCATACTCTTCCTTGGGTCTCCAGGTTGTAGGGTATGTCCATATGGTCCAGGTAATCTATCCTGGCTATGGTACTTGGGTTTTTGCTTATTATATTGTCTGTGATTATTTGGTCATTGATTTCCTGTCTTTGAGTTAGCCTTGGGCGTCCTTGGTGACTGGTTTAGCCGTTTATGTGGATCCGCCATGTCGCTTTTCTCATGGCTATGAGTATTCATTTGAAGTGTGCAGGAGTGCCATGTGGTCCTACAGCTGTAGGATGGGATGCCAGATAATTGATTAATGTGTTCAGGTAATCTCAGTTTTTTAATTGGAGTGCACATGTGAAGTTTTATCTTGCTGTTCTGGCCCAGTGTGTATCTGGAAGATCTGGGCTAGTCACCTGAGCTATCCAGGTTCCTAGTATGTATGGGTCGCTTGCTCTAAGTAACTAGTAAGCCCCATACCTCCATTCCTTCTAGAGCCAAATAGCGTTTTGAGGCTTACAAAGGGGTTGTGGCTGGACCAGAGCCATCCTTGTAATAGGGCGTGGACTTTGTTGAAGAAGGATGTCGAGAAAGCGATTGCATGGGCCATGAACCATATTATTTGATAGAATCATAGAGTTGGCTACCGTGACCCTTCCTGTTAGACCTGTTTGGTGTCCATGTAAGGGGGCAATGCGTTTTGTTATTTTGTCTAGAAGTTGATTTTACATCATTGAGTTGGCATAGCCTCCTGCTTCAAACCATAGACCCAAGTGACGAACAGGACCAGCTGTTGGCTTAGTGGTGAATGGAACTTTCAGTGGAGTTGTTGCTAATTTTTGCCTCCTAAGCCTGGTAAGGAGTCTTGATGTTGTATTAGTTTGTTGGCCCTGGGTAGATGGCGCCCAATGGGTCGATATTTTCCCAGGAGTATAATTTCCGTTTTCTCAGTGTTAAGTGATGCGTTACTTATGTCTGAATAATCTTGTATTATCTTCTCAATTCTACAGACGTCCTGATTGTTGGATATGCCCGCCACACAATCATCAGCGAAGGCCATCATTTTGACTGGTGGTTGGACCTTGACGTTGATTCCATTGAGAAGTGTGTTTGTATTCCGGATTATAGGGTCTAAGCTAAAATTGTAGAGTAAAGGGCTTAAGGGGTCTCCTTGTTTGAGTCCTCTCTGTGAAATGGCTGGGTTGGTTAAGAAACCTGCTCCCCGCACAGCCATGGTAGCAGACTCTGTGAACAACATCACCCAGTTTATGAATCTATTTTGGAGATTGATTTTTTGAAGGCAGGACCTAAGATAGGTCCAGTTCACCATGTCATATGCCTTTGTTAGTCTAAAAAAACAATTGCTCCAGAGGTTTTGGATTGGAAGACATTTGCAACTGTGTGGATGTTATCCCATATAGATCTTCTTGGAACGAATCCATATTGTGATGGGGATATTGCGTCAATTTTAACTTCTCCTAGTCTTTTGGCCATAATTAATGTGAAAATCTTTGTATCTGCGTTGGTTAGGGAAAGTGGGCGCCAGTTGGGAAAGTCTAGTCTGTCTCCTTTTTTAAACAAAGTGATAGTGTAGGCTTCTTTACCTCCAGGTAGGAGGCATGTTTCCATGATACACTTACTCATTGAAGCTAAAAGAATGTTAGAGATGTTAGCAAAATATTTTATGTAAAATTCATAGGGAATCCCATCAGGTCCAGGGCATTTCCCTCTTGGTGCACCGCTTACTACTTCCCATAATTCCTCACGCGATATTAAGTTGATTAAATTGTTATTTTGGGCCACTGTGTTGATATGTGCGCTTCTAAGGAATTTTTCGATTTTTTTCTGGTTTGATCAGCTCAGACTATACAATTTTTGTATAAAACCTGTGCACTTCAGTCGCAACTTCTTTGGGTGTTTCCGCTATGGATTCGTCTAATTGATGGACCTGTGTGCATGATATCATATTTTTCCAGGCATGTAATAGGAGGATAAAGTAGCTCAAGCAAGTTTATCCATCTCTTGTGTTTTTGCCTTTATATTTAACTCCAACTCAGTGTTGGTGTTCACGGATCAGGGTGTTTAACTGAGCAGAAACCTCCGCCCATTTGCGACCCCATCCAGGGCTGTACCTCATGCATGGGACGTTGTTTTCTAGGTGAGTAATTTCTGCCAAGGTGTGCTTGATAATGGCTGAAGCTGCCCTGTGTCTTCTAGACGATGTATGTTTGATTTGTTGGATTGTTGATTTTTTTGAAGTTTCCCCAGGTGGTTAGTGGGTCTGAGCAGAAAGGTGCTTGAAAATCCTGGGTTGAAGATATTTCCTCCATCCAGGATTGAAATTCTGAGTCGACTAAACTTTCTGGCGCATTCTGCACCATCTGGGTGCTTGGGTACTTGGTTCCACCAGTTTTTAGGACACTGAAACTAATTGATGGTCAGAAAATTTGAATTTTGTAGTTTTAAATTTTTGAATTTGGTGCCAGAAATTTATTGGTGCAAGTATTAGGTCTATCCATGACATAGAGATAAGTGTACCATTGTGTACATGTGGGCGTGTCATGTTTTGTAACAAGGGTAGCCTTTTTGGTAGCCGTTCATATAGTCCCTGGGTGGCCTTATGTATGCAGAGTTCCACTTGCCCTTGTGGTATCTCTGTTGTGTATGGCCATCGGTCCATATCTGTATTAATCCAGAAAATCATGTCTCCCATGATGAAAGTACTTGCTGATAGATTTAGTTGTGTTGGGCCTTTTAGAAATTCTCTTCAGTCATGTGCACTGTTAAAAGCATACACACTGGCTATTGTGTGCACTTCAGTGTGCCATGAGAAGGTTATGGCAAGTACACAGTTGTCCAGGAACAAATTTTTATTGATAAATTAAAAATTTTGGTTCACACATACTATCACCCCACAGTGTTGTGACCAAAATGATATTGTTGGGAGGAGCATTTTTTCTCATGCCTCCTCCTCTCCCTGTGGACAGTGGGTTTCCTGCACCGCCAGGATATCCACAGGTGGGTTTCAAAGGAGACTCAGCTTCTTGGCCCAGGACGGTAAGGCCTTGAGTCCCGCTATGTTCAGCAACCCTATCTCTACAGAGACGCCTGATGCGCCTCAGGAGTGGTTAGCAGGGCCCCCTGGCCCTACTCCCTCGTTCACATTACTCTCCAATGCGCCTCTGCTGTGGAGGGCATAGCCATGAGTAGGAATTGGGGTGTATTCTGCCCCTTTTATTGCTTCTGTTTTTGCTCCTCTCTTGGCTTTGCTTGGTTTCAATTTATCATTGTGGTAAACTTATGTGTTTTTATTGGCTGCATTATTTTCTTGTGCATTCTATTGTTGATTTTCCTTCCCAATTGGGATAATTTTACAATTTTTGGGGTGCTCTGAACCCCAGTCTTGCTGCATTTATTTACAAATTGGTTCCACCATATTCAATCTGGTCAGATTGGGTGTTTGGTTTTCCACAGGATTCGATTAGTTAATTGACTCAAATTCATCCATGTCTTCCTGGATCTGTTCTGGTGATATGGATGATTCAGCCAAGACCTTTGCCTTAGCTGTGGCCAGCTTGCGAGCTTGTTTGGTCATTTTTTGTTCTTTTGGGGAAATTGGGTCAACGATTTTATATTGCCCATGTTCTCCCCAGTTGAATGCTTGTGTTGTATCCGTGATTTTGGCATACTCTGAGTCATCTTCGCCCATCTCCTCCTCACAGATTTCCATTTCTCTCAGGCCTTCTTTTATGGGGCAAGAATGAATCTTGTGCCCAAAGGCCTGGCAGTGGTTGCATATTGGGGGTGCGCTTTCCACTGTTGCGCAGAACAGCTGGGATTTTTTCCCATCAATGGTGAAGGATGCAATGTGAGGGATTTTTCTAATGTCCTCCACTACCTCCTGATTCAGGGAAATAATTGCAATTGCCTTCCCAGTGCTAAGGGTTAGCATCAGCTGGAATCTTTGCATCTCAAATTGTTTGATTTCTCTGTAGGCTTCCAATCCTTCTCGGAGATATCATTTGACTACTGTGCGCGCCAGTGTGGTCAGAAGATAATCAAAAGTATAAAAATATCTTTGGATTCTGTCCAACGGGTGCGTTTGGTTGGTACCAATTGCTGGCCATTGGGAAGGTTGAGTACTACTCTGACCTTCGCTGCTTCATTCACTTCTTCCGCAGTTTCAAACCCAAGATTTACCCAACCTTTGCAGATAGCATGGGTTATTATACACCGCATGTGAGAAAATTTTTATGTTGGGCTTCGCCAAACTTTTCCCACATTGTCTGTGTTTTTATGCTCAGGAAAACTCATATCCCATGTTTCACCAAAGGCAGTGGTTGCGATTGGATACTTCCATATAACTGCAGTACTTTACCAAAAAATCAATGAAACCTGCAGGGGGCGCCACCTCAGGTTTTGTTTTACTGAGATTTTTGTTTTTACCTGTGCGCTTGGTACCTTTGGGTGGTGCAGGTCTGGGTCTGATGCCCTTTACTGCATTTGCCCAGCTCTTTGCTTTATTATTCATACTCATCTAACCTAGTATTGATTATCAAATTGTGCTGTTTGAATCGAATTGTTTACTAAAAAGTGATAGTAATCAGAAAGAAAATTTATTTTTTATTACCTAAATAAATATTATTGTTAGTATTAAAATCATTTTTTGTTAAAATCTTGAGCATATCAATTTGTTTGATCTTCGCTCTTTGACTGGAGGATAAGCATCAATCTGGTCAGCTTCTTTTTATAGTGCTTCACTTTAGAGAGAAATCTAAAGAGTTTTTCCTCATAATGGGAAACCCATCCTATAGGCCAGTAGTCATTTCTCTGTGATATTTTACATGCGTCTCTTTGGTCATGTCCCATTCTTCCTTACTATATTTTGCCTACTGCTTATAATAAAGTACTGACTTTTTTATTGTCTTCACTTTATTATGTTGGCTATATTGCTCTTTGACATCTGTTTCAATTATTTCAGGCATATACAATAAATCGATTAAGGGCTTGAGTTGGCCTGGTGTTTTGCGGAATATTGGACCTTCTTCTCTAGGACATGTAAAGCTATTCTTGGTAAAATTACTTCCCACAATTACTGCATCTTGGCCATTCCAGTGTAGGTATGCCAAAATATCAGGTTCCAGAGTACCTAACGAGGATTAATAACTCTTATCGTCCAAGGATGAGGCTATATCCTCATGGTGCAACTCAGAAGCGACCTGGCAGGGAGCACCATTTTGTTGGGCCACCAGGGAGGAATCTCTGGTGGCGTGTTTATCTGAGGGCAGGGCTTTGAAGCTTGCAGCCTTGGATAAGACGTTCTTATTAGAATAAAGTAAGATAAAGTAAATAATATATTCTGCTGAGAAGTACTTTATTTAAAGTAATCAAGCACTATTTATAATACTTCAAAATGTAAGGATATGAATAGGGATTGTAAGGGTAGTGTCATGGGACCTGTAGGAAAGTCCCGATACTGGGATAGTTGGGAATAGATAAAAGTGTGGATTAATATTAGATACTAACTTGGAAATGTAAATATTCTCCGAATTTGGCATAATCCAGGCAAAGCAAAAAATTTGGTATTCCAGTTAAATCAAACTTCATTATTAAAAATATTAGGCCATTTGGGAATTGTGCCCTTTGAATTATACATTGACCTTCCCCCTAGACAAGGATTTCACCTAATCCAGGGAGAATCTTAACACAGCTTCATATTCTTGCGGCTTTGGGTGACCTGCTGGGTATGAGAAGTAGCTTACATGGATAATTTTTGGTATTTTCTCCTGACAATGAGTCCTATGAAGTCCACCTTTACCAGGTGGTGGAGCATTTGAGGGCTGCCACCTTACGCTGAAAATCAGTAAGTGTGAGTTTTTTAAGTCCCAGGTCATCTTTCTGGGCAACGTCATGTTTGACCAAGGGCACATGATAACTCCATACAAAAAGAAGACAATTCTTGGGTGGCCCACTCCAAATTCGTTAAGGAATTGAGAAGCTTTTTGGGTACATATACGTTCCTTAAGGAGTTCACAACAAACCTTTCTGAAGTTGCCACGCCTTTGTATAAGGCGACTGGAGCAAAAATACTTCAGTGGGCCCGATTTTTGAGAATGACTTCCAAGCCGTCAGATGTACGTTGCTGTCCACCTCCATTCTTCGCCATTATGACCCCAATAAAGAGTTTATTATTGCTTCAGATGCCTAAACTTCACCATAGCAGCAGCCCTATTATATGCAGGCGAATATGGAATAGAGCATCCAGTGGGATATTTTTCTAAGAAGATGTCTCCACCAGAAGATAAACTATTCCGTGTATGATAGAGAGCTATTAGCAGTGGTTGAGGCGCTGACTTATTGGTGTCATCACTTGCATGGCTCATCCCAGCCCTTCCATGTATGTACAGATCATCATGCCTTACTGTAATACCATACAATGCATGCCTTGACCCCACGGCAAACATGCTGGCATGAGACCCTTGCCCAATTTGCGTTTTTATGAGTTTACAAAGGATAAGTAGAATGGCTTTGTGGATGCTTTAGGCTGTAAACCTGCACTTAGTCCCAATCCAAAGGAGGTAAAGGTGAATAATACCCATTTAATGATTCCACTGGGTAAGATTGGGTCTCAACTTTCCTCTCCCTTGGCCAATGAGTCAGTGCTTAATCGTCTAGAAAATGCGGAGTAATATGGTTTGTTCAAAAATGTTGTCATTTCCCAGCTTAGTTGGGTCAAATATACAACGGTCCTTGCAAAGAGCGCATTGAATTAGGAGGATATTACCATAGGTTATCACGTATATGATGAGATGGTGTGTTTCAGGGGTGCCTATGGGTTCCTGCTGGTCCACTTCGCCTGAAAATCAGCTGGGACCATCATGACGGAATCACCGTTGGTCATCCTGGGAAAGCGAAGACCCTTGCGCTTATCCAATGCACTTACAATCCGAAGGAATTAGCCGCATAGTTAGGCAGATATTGTAAAGAGTGCCTAATCTGCAAGCAAATGAAACTGAATCGCCAGCCTTTAGCAGGATTGTTGGTACCGGTTCAATAGGCTATTGGCCTTGATCTTCACTATTTCTTTTTTATTGTCAAATTGTCTGTATCAGATGACTATGATGCTATCAAAGTGGTGGTGGACAGTTTTACAAAGTCGCCCACTTTATCTTGCAGAGCCACAGTTGCCGTGGCAGAGATGACTAGGCTGTTTGTTACTAACGTGTTCGCTCTTCATGGGGTCCCTTAAGAAATTATTAGTGATTGGGGACACCACTTTACCTCTGTCTTTTGGGGAGAGTTGTGTAAGACTCTGAAAATCCATCCCTGTCATTCAACTGCCTAACACCCCCAATCAGATGTACAGAAAGAACGAGAGAACCTGTGCCATGAACAGTTCTTGCGGTGTTACACTGCCACAGATCACTCAGATTGGTTTTCCCATCTCCTCATGGCCCAATTCAGTTTAACAACGCACAACATGCATGAATCGGTTGTTCCCCAAACTTCTCCAACTATAGCTTCAATCCCGCCTTCAACATGGAGCCCAGTTGTGGATCCAAGTGGGAAGCGGTTATGAACTTTGCCAAAATTATCAAGAAAATATAACAAATGGTGAGCACATATTTAGATGCGGCCATGAAGGCTTACAAGGAGAAAGCTGATGGTAAGAGATGAGTCAAGCCAGCGTACAAAGAAGAATATCTCATGATGCTTGATGTTAAGAACATTCTAATTAAGCAACCTTACAAAAAGTGTGATCAAAAAGGATTGGGCCATACAAGTTGTCAAAAAGGTGGGCCATTCCTTGTACCAGTTGGACTTCCCCCTCAATTTAGATCTTTTTAGTATTCCATGAAAGCAAGCTCACGTTGTTTGAAGGCCCCCTCCAGAGATTCCCGAAGCTTATCTTGTGGATGGGGCGCCATAATGGAAAGTGGAGGAGATTGTGGCTTCTCGTTGGTTAAGAAGATGACTCAATTATCTTGTATCGTGGAAGGGATTTGATGCAGCAGAGAACAGTTGGGCCCCAGAGCGCAATTGCGCCCATGCCCAAGATTTAATTGTAGCATTCCATGAGCGCTTCCCTAAGGCTACAGCATCGAAGTTTAAACAATTCTTTGCTACTATGAAGTTGGCCCCCATCACAAAAACATTTCCTTGGCGAATGCCCCTGGAGGGGGGTGGAGCCCAAAAAAGAGGTGAGGTTAATGTCATGTTTACATGACCTTATAGATGGTATCAACATCAGGGACAAGGCTTGGTGGCAGGAGGCCCAGAAGGTGAAACTTTAGGCCCTTCCTTATCTCAATCACACCTTAAATCATCGCTGGGTACAGGCTAGGTACGCACAGGTTGGTACAAGTGATGTGCTTAAAGCCCAGCCCCCTGTCTCAGCTCTAGTATTAAAATAAACAACGAATTAAATGATAATGGGACAATTCAATCAATTGAGAAATGTGGGTTTAAAACCTGTTTCATCTACAAAATTGTGAGCTCAGGTTAGGTTCAACTTCAATTGATTACTTAAGTAAAGTCAAATTCAAGTTATGTGACCCTTTGGATGGAAGTGTGCGCCTATTGGTGCACCAAGTCTTGGTACCACTTTTTCCAATCCAAAATTTTCCCAAGTTGGCTTACGTATCTTTGCTCAAACCAACGTTTCTCATTGGTCGTCTTCCCAATAAGACCTACCATTATTTTACGTTTTTAAATTATTGACTTGGGTGCACTTGTACGTGGACCTCTTTGAGGAGATCGTGCATCATGTTAGCCAGTTTCTTTTGGTTAAGTTTATTAATGACTCAGGTACACCGCTGGTTCTACCAGGCTCCCTCCAAACCCAGTCATCAGTGCACTCTAACCCTGTTTCAAACCTGGTTATGAACTTCCCTTTAGTGCACAGCTATATTGTGAAGAATGTTTGACTTATTATTACTCTTACTATGCTCAACACCCTCGTTCTAAGTCTTTTTTAAGCTCAAGCACCCTCTTCTGGGCTGTCTTTATTATAACGACAACTACTAGTTCCCTTGAGTTGGTACTGTGCACCAAACAACACTACGCTTGGTTTTAGAGAGTTGTAGACACTCTCTTAACACATGATCTGACCAGATTTTAAATAAAAACTAGCGTTGGCTCATCTTGAATTGTATGAAATTATGCAATGCTTTAAACCTGATTTTGGCATTAAACTGATGGTATGCCATCAATTTTTAGGCTTATCGTCCAGTCATATCAAATTTCCTAACAAAACTGATGGAGTTTACTGATTGATTAACTTTAGAGAACTATTATTGGCAGAGGTGGTGACATTATCTGAGGCCAATGTAAGATTTGCAATGACTGCAGCGGTGAAACTAAACCCATGAGCTCTACAATATGATGCCCTAGTTTTTCAATGGGAGATAAATTATTTGAAAGTGTGAACTACCTGCGCGTTTGGAAGTGACGTTCAGTCCACTTGACCTGGAATAGAAGCCATTGATGGAGAAAACTGGCCTTTCTTCTTTATGAGGGCTTCCATGGCCGACCTATAGTCCGCCAGCCAACCTATAGCTGATCTATAATTATTTGGGCCACCCACAGCCACCCTATAACTCTCCACCCCGCCCTTGTCCATCTTATAATCTTTTTCAAACCACCAGGTTGGACCTTTTTAGTAAAACTCAGAGATTGGACATCTTTGTAATAACATGTTATGAATGCAGCCAACAAATTCACTATGCAGTAATCTTCCCCACCAAGTGGTACAACCATGCTGTGCAGCCGAATCCACATGAACAGGGAAAATATCAGGCAGAGTATGGATGGGACCATCTACTTCTTCTGCCCCAACTTCAATTGTCAAACTAGAACCTAATGAGCTGCTCTAAGTCAGACCCCAAGACCCCACTGACGTATTTCTATATCAACAAACCATTGATGACGTACATGTGCTAACTCACTCACAAGCTAAGGAGGCCACAGTGGATGGGATCCGCCAGGAAATCCATTAAACCTTATTCCTTCCAAACATCAGAGCAAAATCCAGTAGGAAACCCCAAATCTCTTTAGATGTGGCATCATTGGAAGGAGTAAATGTTGCCATCCATGTAGAGATGATTTATGAGGTATGCCCCATATTGGAGCTGGTATCATGCATTTCCTTGACAAAACGGATTCTTTGGATTTACATGTATTAAGCAGCTGATGTTCTTCCTATTCTGAGTGTACGTATTGTGATCTTCTTTAGAAAAGTGTTCATGCAATAATATACACCAGCGCAACTGTCAACATATTGTAATGAAGTTGGTGGTCAAGATAGCATCGAGACCCAAGGTGAAGCACCAGGTGGTATATGGAATGGCTGGGGCAGAAAGCACCAACTTGGGGGGTGTTGTAACAGATGAGCTTGTCCCGTTTGTTACATTCCAACTCAGATTCAGATTTTCTGAATCTGAGTCAGATCGCTTTAAAGAAAATTTGGTTTGGTTATTTTTAACTCTGGGTTGTGCCTCGCCCAAGCTGTAGATTATAATTGTGTGATCCTAATCAATAGCTTGGGTGAGGCCCATAAAGCGCTGCTTTTATATGGAGCGCCATCACCTTCCAAAGTTTACTTCAGATATTTATGAGGACCCTAGCATTTCTCTTCCTGAGGAGCATTGTCAGTTGCTCCCCAGACGATCTCTGGTTGGCTGGCACCTTTGGTCTTTATTTACCCAAATAAAAAATAAAGGATGTTTTGGGGTTCACATACCTCGCATATCTATGGTCTTTTTTGGGTATTTCCGTTTTGAGGAAGCTTAGATGTGGATGGGTTGGATCAACCACACGGCGGACTTTGCACAGCAAATGAGAGGTGAATGTTTGGCTGTTTTTCAGTGTTACAAACCTCTCCCTACTCAGTTAGGCCGCTTTGTTTGCTTGTCAGTGCACCGAAGCAATATGAGGTTATATATGGTGGTCAGAACTGGGGTTTTTTTCATTCCATTACATTATTTTGAAGTCAATGTGCAATTCAAGCTGCTAATCCCCAGTTTGGACCGACCTCAGTGGTCACTTGGTCCAGGTTGTTGAGGAACCAGCACCAGTGGGAGCCGTTGACTGATAGCCAAACCTGGACTTGAAGTGCCCATTGGTTCAATTTCCTGGTGGGCCTCCTGCTTATGAGGGATTGGTGGCATCAAGGGGACCTGTCCCAGAAGGCTCCCTCGCCCTGCGGATGGTCTGCCCAGAAAGGGGTCAGATGTCCAGCCACGCTGGACTGCATGCCCTCTCACGTTTTCTTTGGAAAAAGCGCCTTCCCAGTCAGGATGGGAAGACCATTGCCAAAGGGAGCCTGAGAGGGGCGCAACACAACCATGTGCTGGGCGTGCATCCTCATGCCAGGTGGGCTGATTCCAGCATCCCAGTGGTGATTTGATCCTGCCATCTGTGTTTCTTTGAGGGGCTTTGAGTTTATCCGGGCTATTTTCCTGGGTCTTGAGGTAACTCACATAAGGAAGCCCTAGCAATGGTGGCCTTCTGCCAAGGGGCCCCTCTTTTGAGAGGGGTTTTCCTCTAAGCAGAGGGTGAGGCAATAGACTAGTTTGTCTCATTCATTACATTCTGACATGGATTCAGAAATGAATCTGAGTCAGATCGCTTTAAAACATTTTTGGTTTGGTTGTCTCAGACGCTGGGTTGTGCCTCACCTGAGCTGTAGATTAGGCTTGTGCAAGCCTAATCAATGGCTCAGGTGAGGTACCCAAAGTGCTTCCTATATAATGTGCACCAGCACCTTCTGAAGTTCACTTCAGAATTCTATGATAACCCTAGCATTTCCCTTCCTGGGGAGCATTGTCAGTTGCTCCCCAGACGATCTCTGGTCGGCTGACACCTTTAGTCTTTATGTTCCTGAATAAAAAATAAAGGATGTTTTAGGGTTCACATACCTCGCATACCTGTAGTCTTTTTGGGTGTTTCCATTTCTAGAAAGCTTTCACATGGTTGGGTTGGGCCAACCACACAGCGGAATTTGCATAGCCAACCAATGAGAGGTGAATGTTTGGCTGCTTGTCGGTGCCCCAAACCTCTTACTACTTGGTTAGGCCGCTTTGGTTGCTTGTTAATGCACCAAAGCAATATGTAATTATACAGCGCTTGGAACTGAGGTTTTTCCAGTCCGTTACAGGTGTATAGTGTGGCGCCCCTTTGATTCGGGTTGATCATTATTTCTGCACCAGTGATCATGTTTCCAAATCACAATTATGACATGATGATTGGAGCTGCGTTAAACTTTTCTTTCTCGTTGCAAACACTTTTGCAACCCATTCAATTCAAGACTAAATCTAGTTTGATAATCTCATAGAGGGGATTAGTCTGCGCCCATGTCTGGGAGCAGTTGGGCAAGCAAGGCAAGAGGAGCAGGCGGAAGGCCCGCGGCCTCTAACGTTCAAAAACGCCCCAGAGAATCCAGCGGAATAGAAAAAAATCTAAAAAAACCAGCGGTCACAATTTCCCCAGAGATACTCATGTGGCAAGCACGATGCAACCAGTAAATCAACATGCCACATTCCCAGCCACTTTTGTCGGTGGAATTCGGAGTCTGTGTGTATCTGGACATCCAAAAAACGGCCCTATGGGAAAAATTTTATGTTGATGTACACAAAATTTTCCCGACCGCAGTGTACGTTGCACCTCACTCCATGTCACGCGGTTGGCTGGACCTAGGTTTCAAAAGCAAAATAGCAGCAGATGAGGCTGCAGCGGTGCACATAGTGGTTGAACTCCCCTGAAGGGCAATGGGTCGTCAAAACTAAACGCACCAGATGGACAAAATCAAACCAAATTTTCCTCACGTTTGACTTTTTGCCTATTATGGTATAACGTGAAATTTTGGAGCAACACCTGAAAGATGGTCTCGCCATATATGGCGAAATACATGCTTTCAAAATGCAACGTTCTACGCTGATGCCACACCTGTGCACCGGCAAAGCCATCGCAGTTCTGACCCCAACTGAGGAGATCGCGAAGGACCTAACCCAGATCCCACACTCCACCTTTATTGACATCGCAGGGCACACCACCCACCCATTCTGGGTAACTGTGGACAGCGCGCCCCCCATTTGCACCCACTGTGAGCGTTCAGCCATAAGGCGCACGCATGCCCCATCAAAGAGGGCGTCACATTCCATGAGCACCCGCCAGCGGCCATGGCCAGCGGAGAGGTGCACTATGAACCAACCGCAAGCACCAAGGAGGCTTTCCTGTGGGGAGCACAAGGCTGCTACCTATTGGTAAAGTCTTTCTCCCCGCAGGAGCGGAAGAAGGCCAAGCAGGCCCATAGGACTGCAGCCAAGGAAGCGGCCAAGGCCACCACCACCATCCCACACTCACAACGCCAGGAGGACATGGAGACCTTTGCGGTGGAAGCAACTTGGGAATCCATCACCCAATCAGATTGGGAGGCCCATGCTGAACGGGCCACTCAATCTGAGGATCTGATGGGAGATTCAATCTCACCCAATTGCTGCACCCAAGCACCGATTGAAACCGACTTGGGACCTATCCCAACCAAAAAAATTTTTTTTGCCCCACTCGATGGTGCACTGAACTTATCCGCACCACAAAAAATTCGTCCGACATCGGGAAAACAAAAAGCGAAGGCCAAAGCCAACGCGACTCTTTCCACAAAAATTAACAAAAACCCCAATAGCGTTGCTGCTAATACCCGCGCTGCTGTGAAAGCCCGTGGGGACCTGGAAGAGGCTGGTGGGCCTGGGGGCCCACCCCCTCACACCTAAGGTGCAATGGGGGAAACCTTCACTCTAGGGACGCTGAATATTGCCGGACTCAAGGCCCCCCCATCCCAGGCTAGGAAACTGAGATTTTTACAAAAAAAATTTACCCGTGGATATCCTGGCCATCCAGGAGTCCCACTGTCCATGAGGTTCCGAGGAAGCTTGGAAAACAATGCTCCTGCCATCCCTATCCTTTTGGTTGAAGCACTGTGGGGTGCTAATTCAGAAAATCAATTTTTTCAAATTTACATCTTCAGAAACATTCCTAAATGGCTGAGTGCTCGTTGTCACCTTCTCATGGGCCAATGTTGCACACACAATCGTCAACATTTACACCCCAAATGGTGCATATGAGCATCATGAATTTTTTTCGTCTGTGAAATCCCTCCCACTACCCCCCAATTCTTTCCTAATTGGCGACATGAACTGTTGGCTAACCTCACCAATGGACCGGTGGCCGCCCTCACCCCACACCCCACAGGGTCACATAGAACTACGCGTTCTAAAAGCCACCCTTGGGTTAATGGATGCGCTGCCGCGAGATGCCCCACTGCACGAAAACATGACACGTCCCCACATCCACAACAGCCAATTAAGGTCCATGACCCGCATCGACCTTATTCTAGTGCAAGCGAAATTCCAACCCCACATCTCCCACTTCAAAACAACGAAAATGGAATTCTCCAACCACTGACTGGTCTCGATAACATACCACATACCCGTCACAGTTGTAAAGGCCCCACATTGGTGCAAAATCCGCCCCCCAGAGCTCGCGTCGCCAGGATTTTCCATGTGGGTGGAAGAGGCAACTTTGGCAAAATCGTTTGTTGTACCGTTTTGTGCGGACCCCATTTCCACATGGGCAACTTTCAAAGAGGACACCATCCACCACTCTCACCATCTCTCCTCGAGATGCTCATGAGCCACATTGGCGGTTATCTCGCGCGCTCTGGCAGAATTGGCACACTTGGAGTCCAACATTCCAGCTACAGGATACAGCCCTGCATGGGGCCAGAAGTGGGCGGAGGCAGCCGCCCACCTCAACGCACTTGAAAGGCAACACAAACACCGGGTTTGTGTCCAATACAGGGCCACACGCATCACTAAAGGTGACAAGTGCACTGCATACTTCTTCAAAAAAAAATTTTGCACCATGCCAGAGCGTGGCCTGCACACAGGTGTGAAGATCGGATAATTCTATTGTGGACACACTGGCCAAAGTGGCAATCGAAATGCAAAGATATTACTCCGAGTTATACCAAGCCAAACCAATTCAGCCAGCCAAAATGGTGGAATTTCTTGACTGAGCTCATATCTGCACCATTTTCTGATACCCGGAAATAACGAATTTAATTACTCCAAATGAATTATGGACTACCATTCGTGGTGCGCCAAACCAAAAATGCCCAGGCCCAGATGGCATTCCATATGAGTTCTACAAAAAATATTTTAAATATATATCCCAATTGCTGCTAGCCTCACTCAACCAAAGCCTGTTGGAAATGCGCCTCCTACCAGGAGGACATGAGGCCTTTACAGTCACACTCTTCAATAAAGGGGATAGGCTAGACTTAGCCAACTGGCACCCCATTTCTCTAACAAACACAGACACCAAAATTTTAACCAAAATCATGGCTAACCATTAGGGACTGTAGCATCTGCCACCATCTCCCCAGAACAATTTGGTTTCATCCCCAGAAGGTCGATTTGGGATAACGTGCACTCTGTGGCTAATGTGTGTCAGTCCACAGCCTCTGGGGCACTATTATTCTTGAACCAATAGAAGGCCTATGATAAAGTAAACTGGGAATACCTAAGGCCTGCCTCCATCAATTCCGCCTACCTCCCCGCTTCATTAACTGGGTGATGCTGCTCATATAATCTGCAACAATGGCAGTGCGTGGCCCAGGTTATCTAACGGAAGTAGTCCATCCTCAAAGGGGCCTGCGACAAGGGGACCCCCTCAGCCCACTCTTATACAACTTCAGCCTTGACCCACTACTGCGAAATGTGAATGCCCAACTAACTGGGGTCCATGTGCCAGGCCAAACCCCAGTCAAGATGATGGCATTTGCAGATGATTGCGTGGTGGGGGTGTCCAATAACAAAGATGCACGCGCGCTTGAAGCCCTCATCCAGGAATATTCCCGGGTAAGCAACACGGCACTGAACGCCTCCAAAACTGAAATTATCCTCCTTGGTCGGTTTCAGAACTGCTGGGCCCCAGCAAGTAGTTCCCAACCCGGCCCATCTGCTCGCCCACGTCCACGCCTTACTAACTCAAAACACACCGCTCCACTGGTGCTCCCCTTTGTGCCACGACCTACCATAGGACCGGTACGCCATCTGGGCGTGTGGTTGGAGGCAGGTGGATACGCGTCAGCAGTAATGGAGTGCCATATACTGGACAACGTGACGAAGCGAATCGCCTCTCTCAGAGCCCACCCTACTACCCTCACTGGCAGGGTTGTTCTTGCCAACTCTATGCTCCTATCCAAAGTCTGGTTCGGAGCCCACGCCATCCCCTTCTCCCTCAAGCTTCTTCAAATCCCTGTATGCTTTGCTACAAGGTTGGCTTTGGTCAGGCCGCCCTCCACCAGTACAGCTAGAGTTCATGTTTGGCCCTCATCATCAAGGTGGCATGGGCCTACTTGACTTCAAAGCCCATGCCGCCAAGATCCTGGGCACCTGGATTGCGGCCGTCACTGCTCCTACACTCCCATCCCAACACTGGTCCTGCGCAGCCCGCTCCAACTTCTCCCGAGCCTTGGGCCTCAACAATCCATCAAACCCCCACTCCCTGATGAATTACCTCGCATCACACACATCAGCCACAGGTCCTCACGGGACCAAAACCCACTACAAACGAATTCTACTCTCCATGCGAAGCGCAGAGTGGAGAATTCATATTAGTGGACATACAACCCGAAGAGGCCGCCCCTCTCCTCAGTTTACACAAGAGGTACAGGGGCTACCCATCCATGATGGTGTGATCCCCATTCGACCCCAAGTCCTATCCAGGGTGGACTACCTGGACATGATGGACATCCCTTATTCCACTGAGACCCAAAAGACTATCTGGAAATATGCACACCATCCTCTGTTGCAGCCTCAAGTCCACTCCCATGTGTGGCGCTGCCTGAGGCGGGTGTATCGTACAGCTGAGCGCTCTAACGCATTACACTCATCCTGTGTCGTGTGTAGCCAGTATGGAACGCTGTTTCACCGCCTGGAGAAGTGCCCCACCTCTAAAGTAATATGGCGCGAAGTCCAACGTCTGCTAGGCCAGGATCAAACACATCCCTTCAGTCTGTCAGAAGATATTTTTGCTTCATCAATGGCCTCCCCCTCCCACCCTCCCTCCGTGCTCTGGTGGTTGCAATCGCCATGTGGACTATCCACACGATTGTCTTGGATGCCATCGCTGGATCCATCCCCACCCTCCCTGAAGCTGTCCACAGATTCCGGTCTCATTTGGTGGATCACTTTCAAGCGTGGATGTTTGGATATCTCCCACCGCGTCGCTGACAGCTGGTCTCATCCTGGTTCCCAGTCTGGTTCATCAAATCAGACCCCTTCCTCCACACGTGCTCAATAGTGGCTACGTCCCCTACACACGTTCCCTCCCCTTCCCATAAGTGGCGTTCCCGCTGGCAACAAGAGATAGCATCGCTTCTCTGGGGTGCCTCCCCTGGTACTAAGTTTTGTCTCGTCTGAGTCATATTCGGAAGTGTCCATCCCATGGTTGACCTTCCCCGCATTAAATTTAAATTTAAATGATTGGAGCTGCGTTCATGCTCCGCTTTGGTGCAGTTGTTGACATGGCGGAGGAGACCTTTAAGATTATTAGCCATTGGATTTCAGTTTACTTCACTTGAGCGGAGTGGCAAAGGATTCTGACTGTAATGGTCAGATTAAACTCACGTACTGTGATAGCATAATTCCCATCCACTTTTGGTAACTGAAATGGCGTATTAAGGTCTAATCTAACCAAATATATGAGAACTGGTGGATACCATTATGATTGGCAAGTGCACTTATAATACCATCTGCCCATCAAGCTAAAGGTAAAATAGATCTTGTAATAGAGATAATGAAGGGTTATATGGTAGGTCTTTAAACTGTATTAAAATTATGCCTTGAACCCTATGAGCTCTGAGTATCTTACTTCTGGGCATGGGGAGATCAAAGTTCTACTGGCCAACCTGCAGAAAGAGACTCTGATGGTCCAGAAAGACAAAGTGGTGGAGTATCTACACTTGATCTCCATTGTAAAAGTCATCCACCTCCACAATTTTGGCTCATTTACAGATCTTGGCTGTCCCACTAGGTCTTCGGCCAGCATATTGGCAGTGATTCCACAAGAAACTTTGATGAAGTTATTAAATGAGCAAAAAGGTTGATCTATGGCACTATTTGAAAAATATTGGCAGATCTTTACCTCCAACTACCACAATTTAGGATGCGCTTTCAAAGATGGCCATTTTATTGGACACAGGGTATCACCATCCTATATGGTCCAGCTGATCAACCGCTTGAGAGCTGTAGTGGAGGTACTTTCTGACAAAACAGGGAAGCTTCAGGATCAGGGAATGCTGGAGCCATAGTTGAGACATTTGGGCTTTGCCCGTGTTAATTGTTAAAAAGGAGGATGGCACCAACCTTGTAATGATTAACTACAGAAACTTAGTATCAGCAAAAAGAAATTTTTACCCTCTGCCTCAAATTGATGATGATTTAGATCTCTTTGGCAGCAATCAAAATTTTTTGGTTATAACCGATGTCAAGTTACTGGCAAATCAAGTTGCCTATGGCTGAACAAGAGAAGTGTGCCATAGTTACTTCGAAGGGTTATTACAGCCCACTACATGCCTCAGGGGCTATGTAAGACCCAGCTACGTTCCAGAGGGCCATGGATACCATTCTTAAGGACCTTGAACTGTTGTGCATCCTTATTTACCTTGTTAACACTATTGTCTTCTCTTAGACGTTTTTGAGGCGTCTAAATCCTTTAGAGGAAATATTCCGTCAGTTTGCAGAGGCCAACGTAAAGAATAAGCCTCATAAATGATACTTCTCTAAAGATCAACTAGAGTATCTCAGGTTTATGGTTGACGCCTGGACTTAAAACGCACCAACTAAGGTAGTAGCCATCAGGAAGATGGGCTGACCAAGTACAAACCAGGATATTCAAGTATTTTTTGGGCATAATTGACTACAACTGAAGCTTTGTTCCTAATTTCAGTTGTATTAGGCCCAGCTCTTTGAGACACTAAGTAAGGATGACACGTTTGATGTGATATAATGATGTCAAAGTGCCTTTGACACTCTCCAGATGGCATTTATTAACGCCTCAGTGTTGCAATATCTGAACTTTGAGAAGAGGTTCTTCATTTAGACTGATGCAATCCTATCCACCATAGTATCAATATTGTCTCAGTCTGACGGCAATGGGGTGTATCATCCCGTCGCTAATTGCAGTTGGAGTTTAAAGTGTCCTAAATGGAATAAAACAGTGACCAAGTGGGCGTTTCTAGCGGTAATCTATGCTTATAAACAGTTTTGGTTGTATCTTCATGGAGTAAAGTTCAATTTTGTTGTTGATCACATTTTGTTGCAATGATTAAAGAGTGTTTCAAAGCTGTAGGGACGTCCACACAGTGGCTCTTAAGCTTCAAGCGTATGATTCTGGGTTAAATCACCATCTAATTGAAAAGCACTAGAACACTGACTGCTTATCATGACTACCAATGGTTGCCATTATGGTGAACCTTGGTGATTTAATGTATGAGAAAATGATTGTCAGACATTTGCCCTCCAAGTTTTAAAAGAAGAATGTATTGGGTCAAAATCTGCCAAAAATGGGAGATGTCAACCATTTACAAGTTTGCGTTGACTTTTCAATTGATTTAAATAATGCTAAAGCTGATATCAGCCAAAAGACCCTGGCTGATTCTTGGTGGAACCCCATAAATTAGGTTAACACCATTTTAAATCATGCATGGGCAATAAACACAAAATCAAGCATTCAGATTACTCTGACCACATGACAGACTGTGGGGTGACCATTGGAAGGTACGTCCCCAGCCACAATCAGGTCCTTCAAAGCATCTACTTGGGGCCTCCCCTTTTATAGGTTTGGCAGGGGTCCCCCCAGGTGTAATAAATTTCTAAAACTGGGATTGGCTGAAGCTTATAAAACAGTTACCTCCTGGGTATGTTTTATACAATAATAATTCCCCTGCTATCATTCAGTCAAAATGAAGTGAGTACTCTGAGCTTCGATAGGCTGCTTTATCATATTTCCTAATTTGGATGCTAAAAAGCCATACCAAACTCACATTGTATTCTGTCCAACCTTTGATTCAGTTAAGTCTGGATTGGTTGAATATTGAGGGGATCGCTTTTTCTTTCTTACCCCATGCTAGTAATAAAAACTTCTAAAACCCAAGGCTTTTATTAGTGTACATTTAAAAAATTTATCAAAAATTTTGTGGGATCCAGCAGCGTAAGCACCAGCGAGCACAGATAATCTTGATTCCTACAAAATGGAGCTCACTACAGGGGACACCTGTACATCAAGGATATTTGCTCTTAAAAAGCAACTCGCTTGCACCCTATCCTATCTAAAAGAGCTGGAGCAAAACCCCTTTAAACTCCTTCTCAAAGACAAGTACACCCCTGGGGAAGAAAGTATTGCTATTTTTTTATGTATATGAATCTGTTATGCATGACACTACTGATAAACAAAAAGTTTAACAAATCTTCCTTTGCCAAGTCTCTTGCCACAAGAGATGATAGTTCCTTACATGGACAATCTGCATAACTGGGCAGAGGTGAAAGAGGCTCTCTTGGGTGAATTTGGTTCCAAGCAGAGTCTTAACAGGGATATCAGGCCTTTATGCGCCTTAGCATGTATGAGAGCAAATCAACCGCTACCTTTGCCAAGTGATTTTACCTTGCTGCGTAAAGGTTGTAAATGACTAACATGATAACCCTGGATGATGCTATTGCAGCCATGTTAACTGGGTTAGCTTCTCAACCCTCTCTCTCCAGGCATATCATTTCAGTAAAACGTTACTTCAAAAATTCTGCGACATAAAGGAGGCTCTGTAGGACGTTGCTGATTTTCATTACTGCGCAACAATAAATGAGGCTGAGTTGGAAACTTCAGCCCTAATATTTGAGGAGTTTTCGCATGTACAACAGTTGGGGTGAGCAAACCTATACCTATCCCCCAGTGTACCCTGCTTCCTCAGTAAGACTCAAAAAAGATATCACTCCTGCCTCTGAATCAGCGACCTTTCTTTTATCTTCCCCTTCAACAAAGCTGATAAAAGCTCGCCCTAAGGTTATACAAAGCTCCTGTGGCCATCTCCTCTACCTCCATCGTGGCCTTTCCAGTTGTTAAGAATACCCTTGGGGAGGAATCTGGGGGGTTATGATGATGTTGGTTACTATATATTAAGAGCTCTCACGGAAGTAGAGGTTCCTGATCATCTAAACTCTGGAGGAGTAGATGAGACCACCATACCTGAGTAAACGTACCTCAGCCAAAACTAGGGTGTCCAAGAGTCATTGACACTGCCAGCTATGGTGACCTATTATTATCTGGCTTGATTCTACCTATTCAGCAGGTCCATCCCATGAAATCCATCATGGATAAATACCCTAGACTGCTAAAAAATTAACCTCCACCTTCTGTCACAGGGAGGTCTTAGTTTTGTTGCTTAACTTTGGTGGAACGCTCGCCAAGGTCAAAGTGGTCATTCAAAAGATCCAAATAATGGCCATCCTGGACACTGGCTCCACAGTTAACGTGATCTCCACTAAGCTTATCAAGAAGGAAAAGCTAGCGCCTGACTTGGAGCACACACAAGAATTTGGATCCGCAGGCCCCAATAATACCCATGCGATTGGGGCATACTCTTCTCTTCCCATTTATATTGAGAAGCTTATCCTATTAGCCCCTGCTGTGGCTTTGGACAACAATACATATGATATGCTCATTGGCACTCAATTTATGATTGAATATGAGGAAACAATCAACATGAAACAAGTTTTCCTATCATTACTCAACTATGAAGTCCCGTTAGACTTATCTAATAAAGAATCTCAGCAAGCATAAATACTCTTGCCTGGTTGAATACCCCTTTGCAGCTATAAATTTGCCTTATTCCACTTCTGGGCGCAATACAAAGAAATTTTCCAATTCAGTGGTTGCTAGGGAAGGTATCCCTTTCTATGCTGCAGATGAGGTCGTGATCAAGCCTGGTGAACAATGAGCGGTTGACCCAAAAGTCACTCTTCATATCCCACGCCACTGTTTGTTAAACCTCATTAGTATTGAGGGCATCAGTCCTTTGGAGCCTCGGGTATTTCCTGGCATTCTTGACCCTGCTTATCAAAGGCCCATTACTTTGCTATTGGAGAACTTCACCTCCAAGGATATAGTTGTAAAAAACACCAGGAGATTGGCAGAGGCTTATTAGTCCCTGTGGAAGACATTGAACAAATTCACTACATTGGTACTAAGATGGATATGGGCCTGCCAACGGCTAAACTGGTATGTACCTTACCCAACGTTCATATCTCGGACGAGCTGACCCAGATTAGTTGGAAAAAGTTCATACTCTCCTTGATGATTATAGTGACATACTTTCCAAATCTGATACCAACTATGGCCACATGAAGGGTTGGTGCCACTCCATTGATGTGGGTGATGCCCATCCCATTCTGTCAAAACCTTATTGCAAATTCAAACTGGAAGAACAGATATTGAGGACAGAACTTCAGCAGTTACTCGATGTGGGGTTGTTAGTTCCTTCACAAAGCCCCTGGTCTTCCCCTCTCTTGCTAATAAAAAAGAAGAATGGAGGACATCGGATAGTCATGGATTACCACAGGTTATATAGCCTCACAAAAAAAGATATCTATACTCTTCCTTGTATTGATGATGCCTTGGCCCAACTCTGGCTCTAACTTCTTTTCCGTCATGTACTTAGCTAGCGGCTATTGCCCAATAAACCTTTCTCCTCAGGATCAGGAGAAATGCGCCCTTATTTGTAGTGTAGGTCTCTTCCAACACACACAATTACATCAAGGGTTGTGCAACGTACCTGCATCTTTCCAGCGTGCAATGGATCATATTATTCAGGACCTGAAGTTAAGCTGTGTCATTGTCTACCTCGATGATATTACAGTATTCTCAAAGCTTTTAACGAACATCTTGATCACCTGGGGGTGTTTCAATGGCTACTTAAGTCCAATATCAAGTTGAAGCCCTCGATGTGTACCTTTTTTCAAAAGAAACTGGATAATCTTGGCCATTCCATTTATCAAGAAGAAATTCAACCAATCCAAAGAAAAGGTTGAAGCGATCTCAAAGATACCTCCTCTAAAAATTTAAGGGATAGGCAGGTATTTCTAGGGATAATGGGTTATTGCCATCAATTCATCCCCAAGTTTGCCCAGTTTAGTAAGCCTCTTGTCCTCCTATTGACCAATAACACACCTTTTAGTGGGGTGCGGAACAGAAGGCCTCTTTTGAGACGCTGAAGCAACTGCTGCAACAACGCCCTATCCTACGGCACCCAGATTATAGTAAACCCTTCATCTTATTCACTGACGCTTCGGACTATGCTATTGGGGCCATCTTAGCTTAATTGGATGAAAACGGTGTAGATCATCCTGTATCCTATTTTAGTCAAATGCTGTTAAAAGGGTAAGAAACTACAGTGTAGCAGAGAAGTAGTTCCTTGCTGTTCTGTTAGCTGTAAAGCACTAACGCCCTTTCCTATATGGAACCACCTTCACTGTGGTTACTGACCACACATCCATAAAATGGTTATAAAACATGAAAGATCCTATTGACCGGTTAGATCGCTGGGCTCTGAAGCTCCAGCCTTATGATATGATGATAAAACACCGTGCGGGTCTCCTGTCACATGATTGTTGATGGTTTGACTCATCTGCCAATCCCTCACTTGGATAATAGTGAGGCGGAGAGTTTACATGACCTCTTAGTGAGCCCTGATAACTGGGTGGATGAGGATGATCTTGTACAGAAAATGTTAGCTTGACACTCCCATAACACCAAAGTGGAGAATGGGAAGTTGTATAAGCAGGTGGGGTAAAAATGGCTGCCTTACTTTGGCCCTCAGAATGTGTATCTGCTATCCTAGAAGCACATTCTATCCTAAGTCATGGAGGGGCAAAGAAAACTTATGAGTGAATTAAGGATCAGTACTATTGGTATGTAATGATGGAATCTATTGTAACGTCTTGAAAGCTTGCCTTACATGTAAGAAGCAATCTGGTTTCAAGATTAGATACCAGTATCAACCAACTACCCCTCAACAATCGTTCCACACCATCAGTTTATATGTAGTAGTTCCCTTCTTCAGACTACTAGTGAAAACAAAATTATACTAGCAGCTATTGACTACTTTAATAAGTGGGTGGAAGCCGTGGCTCTCCCTGCCCAAACGGCCAAGGCCACCACCACGTTTTTACACTAAAACATATTCACTGGTCATGGCTGCCCCAAGTACTACTCTGCGATAATGGTAAGAACTTCACCTCCAGAGTAGTCAAAATCCTGGCCAAATCTATGGGAGCATGACAACTTTTCTCAGCTCCATATAATCCATCCACCAATGGGACCGTGGAAAGAGCAAATGGAGTCTTTTTTTAGTACTAGATGGTGAGCAAATGGAGTCTTGGTTTCCATTTTATAGGAAATAGCCTCCTCTGATCTTTTCAATGGGATTATTACCTACCAAGTGATTTGATGGCTTACCAGATTAGCTATCATTAGATTTTAAAAAATGTCTCCAGTCTGGGTCTTGTATGAGCGGGAACCTGGAAAAAAATGCCTTTTTACCAAAAAATTCATTCTCCTCTAGAATTTAGGAACCTGAGAATTTATGAGAAGATGGGCTTAGCGTATCATTAACTCCAATCTGAGGCTATGACTAATTTAGTCAAAATGACTTAAAGAAGGACAGGCTGCCAATGAGCTCCAAACTCCCCTAACTACATTCCAATTATTTGATTTGGTATTATACTACTGTTGGTATTTTTGCCCATATTCCCAGCCTTCTAGATTACCTGGTGTCGCTAGGGGAAAATTCCCTAAGGCGAAGTGAATCAGAAATCAGTTGACCCAAGTTTTGGAGGAACTACGTTTGGGGGATTTTGGGATATTCATTTGGTTGTATCCATCGGGGATTGATCTGGATGATTACCTAAGATCTCATTGGGTGGAGTGGCTGATGAAATAGGTGCATCTGATAGTGATTAACTATGAGGTGTACCGATTGGGATCAGTTGAGTTTCATCACCAAATGATTGGGAATGAATAGTGAGTTGCGAGGCGAGTGATGCTACCTGCAACTAGCGAATTGATTAGTTGGTGAAGTGACATGCCATAATGGGTAAAAAGTCCCATTACCTAAGCAGGTCGCTAGCCAATTATGGTTGGTTCGCTTGGATTGAGAGGAAAACGTTAGTGACACGTTTTCCAACTCTTTTTGTTTGAGGTCTCAAGGATGTCCAATGATGGAATCCTAGCCAGAATGGGAAGACCATCGCTGCTGAGATAAAGAAGGGTGATTCAATGGCAACAGCTGCTTTTTATTGAAGAGGTGTCAACTGAGGGTTAGACAGCTGAATCCTCTACTATATAATTCCCTAGGATTCGCTATAATAAAAAAGCATTCTTTAGTAAAACATTATGATTAGTATTATTAGTATTATTAGTAATATTGTCGATTTAAAGTATAGTTAGATTATCAGCTTCCATTGTGATGTTCCATCTCATGGATATTATTGCAGAAGTCAATAATTGGAAGACTCTCAGAGAGAAGTAGAGATCTGAGCGGGGATCTAGAAATGAAGGGAACCACAATCAGTGATAGCTGCCAAATGTGTGTTGGGCCAAAAGAGACTGTCACTAGGGTATCTTGATGAATATTAAGTGGACAGGAATATAGGGAATGAATTCCTACAAGTACGACTTATAGAGTATATAATCAGAAGTACTGGCCAAAGCGTTGAGCCTAATAATATTTCAAACTTAACTATGGATAAATTTCTCCTTACTATTATCGGATAATACATTCTAAACAACGCGAAGTGCATGAGGAAATTGAACCTGTGCAGTAAAAAGGTTACTGGGTTGACAACTAATAATCAATCCTTAAGTAAATTTTTACAAGTTGGTGCTCACTAAAGGGGTAGTTGAGTAAAGAATCCATTAATAATGTCATATAAAGAAGAAATGCGCAAGTTGTATACTGAGATCGCCACAGTGAATCATAATGCCTAAACTAAGTGGACCATTGGGAGTTTGTGGCCTTGGAAGAGCGAGTCACCAAGGTGGATAAAGGAGTAGAAAATGTAGCCAACTTTGGTAATGAGTTACTCAGCAAAGTAAACTTATTAAAGAAGAAAGAAGGAGACCTCGTTCAAGAGGTCCTGTTCCTGAAAATGGAGTGAGAAGCGGATTGCATTCATTTAGAAAAGTTTGGTGCAGATATTGAGAATTTGATGAAAGAATTAGAGGACTTGAAAGCCCACAGATGTGCATGTGAGCCTAATATGGCCAGCGATGCCAAAGAGAGAAGTCCTCACACAATACTTGGGAAGTTGAATACCCTGAGAAATATGCTTCCCACATTTAATGCCATTTTGGATATGACGCCCAAAGTCACTCCACAAGTTATCCAAGTAGCTGAACTGAGAGAATCAGCCCAAAATGACTCGGAGAATATAGAGCAACAAAGAAATTGCCAACATTCCATTGGTATAATGCCCCAGCGTTTTTTCAACTGTTCAACATGACTATGAACAGATATGGGGATCATCAAAAGGCGTTGACGGTCATGAACTGCTTGGACACCGAAAACCAGAACCTAGTGTTATCCACTTGGAGGGGGACAGCTGGTCATATGCCACAGCTAAGACGGCCATAATGAAGGAGTTCAGGAGTCCAACTCGCATGTCAAAATGCAAGCAAGAATTTATGGGGTTTTATTCCCTAAAAATGAGTCTCTTGATAGCTTCGCGGATTGATTTTACCAGGAGTTGCAGATCCTGGCTAGAGCAAAAGTGTTAGATGACTTCGATGCTAGAATCTCTTTGCAAGTGGCCCTTTGGCTCTATTGCAATTTGCATTGAATGATGTCTTCTGTATTCACAATGGAGATAACTACCTCGCAAATGGTAGACAGCCTGAAGATTTTGGGAGCGGCGTTCAATGCCCCAAATAGAAGCTTCGAGTCTAATCTGGTCAGAAATCTGAATCCCATGAAGGGAAGTGAAGGAGCAAAAGATGCTATCAACTGCACCGTGCTGAGAAATAAGCCTGAAGAATTCAGACAGTTAGGCAAGAAAGAGAAGGTCTGCTTTCAGTGTGGCGGGAAAGGACATTTCGCCACACACTGCAAAAAGCTGAAGGATCAGATTAACGTGGTCCAGGCCAAGGAGAAAGCAGCCGCCAAAGATTCAGGAAAAGGGCCCACTGCCTAGACAAGGAACAGTCTAGAGCGGCGGAGAAACCTGCTCCTCCCAATATCATGAATAAAAGAAATGGACTTTAGCGGTTTGTTTGTAGATGACAAGCAGGATCAGCTATACCAAGTGGTCAACATGGATGTGAATGCCATGACCAGAACCAGAGCAATGAAGATCGACCCCAAGATAATTCAGGAAATTGCCCAGCCATATGCCTGACAACTGGCAGAGAAGATTTGGACCGCTGAGAATCTTGATGAGTTATCAGATGTTTGTGTAGATGAGTCCAATCTGTCAATTCCCCTTGGCGCAATAAAGGAATCATTTCCTGAATTATTGGCCCAGATTATTCATACCCTAGATTTGGCTAATAACACCGCTATTCACTCAGCAAATACTATATTACAATACTCCAAGTGTACAAATATAGATATTCAAGTGAATCAAGTGAGGGTGAGGGCGACTGTTGACAGCGGAGCACCCATCAATATTGTGTTGAACAAGCTGGTGAAGAGGATGAAGATCTCCCCGGACTTGAAACACAAGAGAATATGGAATAGCTGGGCCAAACACCACCATTTCATGTGGAGCGTATAGTGCACTGCCACTGCAATTCAGGTCATTGGTGGTATCCACGCCAGCAATAGTTTTGGTGAACCAAAACTATGATAACCTGACTGGAACGGAGTTTCTGCGGAAGTTTGGACTTAGATGTAACTTTGAGAATAATACATTGACCATCCTGGGTCAGACGTTACCATTGGTATACCAGAAGGATGGTGAAGTTCTGTTGAATCGGAGAAAAATCTTCATTAATCTGATATACAATGATGGCATTGTACTGATTCAATACCAATTAGTTGGTAGGAAGTGACGAGAGATGCCAGCGGAAATCCTAGAAACTGGAATCCCATAAAAGAATCAAGAAGGAAAGGACCATACTGTCCTGATCACAGATAATAGTTGACACAGGGTTGACTTTGGAGATTCCAGAGCTGCTGAATGGAGAAATTGGAAGCCCCTGGAAGAAGTCCATAGTGGAGCCATGGTAACTCCCAGGATAATATTGCTGGGCCATGGAGAAATATGAGTTCTCCTGGCGAATTTGAGCGAAAATAATAAAGATCAAGAGGAATCAGATCATCGCGTTTATTCATTTGATCCTAATGGCAGAATTGAGATGATTCCATGATTTTGGGTCTCTTGATGAAATGGGATTACTGGTCAGGGTGGCCAAAAGCATCAAACTATTTATTGATTGAGAGCAGCTTGCAGATCTTCTGGAAGGGCAGAAGGAGGAGGTGCTCAAATTATTTGAGAAATATTGGTAAGTATTTGCTTAGGACGACCACAAGTTGGGATGCACATGAGACATAATTCACAAGGTCAATACTGGGAAAAATCTACCAATAAGGGCGACCAATCTGAAGATCGAAAGCCGCTGAAGTGGTTGTGAAAGATGAGATCAGCAAATTTTTGAAGCATGGGCTTTTAGTTCCGTCATCAAGTCCCTGGGCGAGTCCAATTCTGATCGTGAAGAAGAAGGATGGACTGAACTGGGTGGTGATTGACTATCAGAGGCTGAACAAGATTACAAAGAAGGATTCATATCCCCTATCAAGGATTGACAATGCACTGGATTGATTATTAGAAGCGAAGTATTTCTCTGCAATGGATCTAATCTTGGGATACTGGCAGATTGACTTGCCAGAAGAAGACTGAGAAAAATGTGCAATTATTACCGCGAAGGGGTTATACCAGCTGATAAGGATGCCCCAGGGTCTTTGCAATGCACCTGCGACGTTCCAGAGGGCCATGAACGCGATATTAAGCGACCTGAAGTTTTTGTGCGTCCTGGTATATCTGGACAATATCAATGTTTTCAATAGAACGTTTACTGATCACCTGAACCACTTGGAGGAAGTTTCTAAGAGATTGTCCGCAGCTAACCTGAAGATCAAGCCAAGGAGGTGCCACTTCTTCAAGAAATAATTGTAATACCCGGGATTTGTGATCAACTCAAGTGGATTGCAGCTGCAAAACCATAAGATAGCAGCTATAGAGTGCATGGCTGTGCTGAATAGTGTCTGAGACATCCAAGTATTCCTTGGTATGGTTGATACTACAGAAGACTTATTTGGGACTTTGCCTGAATAGCCAAGCCTTTATTTCATTTATTAAAGAATCTGAAAAAGGATTCATATGGAATGAAGAGGCCCAGGACTACTTCAATGAGTTACACCGGTATTTGATAGATTCACCAATTCTAAAATATCTGAATTTATTATGGGAGTTTATCATTCAAACTGATGCTTTATTGATGGCGATCGGCGCCATACTGAGCCAAGTAGATGAACTTGGGGATGAGCGTCAGGTGGTGTATGTGAGCCAGAAACTCTCAGCCGCTGAGAGGAACTACACCATGACTGAGTGTGAATGCCTTGCGGTCATTTACACCTGTAAGCAGTTTTGGGTGTATGTCCACAGAATGCACTTTAAGGTGGTGATGGACCACTCTTCGCTGCGTTGGCTGCACAATCTAAGGGAGCTGGAAGGTTGACTGGCCCAATGGGCACTCAAGCTTCAGGCTTATGATTATGAGATAGTCCACTGAGTGGGGGCTTCTCATCAGAATGCGGATGGTTTATTGCAGTTACTAATGGTCCAGTTGGTATACCCGCAGGCAAATGAGCTATTCCAGAGAATAGTTGAAGGAAGAATTGAGGACGAGCCTTGAGAAATCCAAGGTGCGCTTTGAAAAGTGATGGAAAACACTAAGACTATGGATGGACAAGTATTCAAGATGATCAATGGGAAGCGGCTATTATTCCTGAAACCATCGGAAAGAGCAGCAGTAATACAAGCAGCTCATAAGGTTTTTGGGCACAGAGGCCTGAGAAAAACAACTGACCATACGCTAGTATTATTATTGGGAATTGATTAACTATGATGTCGCGGTTCATCTGGCTTGTTGCATGGAGTGCCGGCTGCATAAACCACACAAGAATAAAACTGGATACCAACTGATCTGACCTGGATTCGCCTGAAACATAGTGTCCATTGACGTGATGGGACCACTGGTGATGAGCACAGGGGGTTTCAAGTACATCATCATAGCCATTGACCATCTGATGAGATGGGTTTAAAAAAGAAGCCCTAACCAGAGTTGACGCTACCAGTACTGCGTGATTCATCATGATTAAATAGTATACTGGCATGGATGTCCGCAAGTCCTACTGAGCAACAATGTGACCAACTTCACATCTCATGTGATCCTGAGGTTAAGTGAAATAATGGGGATCTGAGGAGTCATGCCAGTACCATACCAGCCAGAGATGAATGGACTGGTAGAATGGGTCAATGGGACGCTGGCCTTGACGCTGAGGAAGCTAGTTGCAGGGTGAACTTCCGTGTGGGGAATGTACCTTAGTTTGGTGACGTTTGCCTACAACATTAATTATCATATGGCGACAGGAAAGACACCATTTGAATTACTATATGGGAGGAAGGCCGCGTTTCCGCCAATATTATATTTGGTAGTAGAACCTACATCAGGGATGAGTACTGAGCAATACTTGAAATGACTGATGAGTATCCTGATCAATATGCAATTGCAAGCATTTGATATAACCTTGAAGAAAAGGATACAAGCAAAATTGACAGATGACAAGAACTGACCGGCATTAGAAGAATATTGAATAGGAGAAAGAGTCGCCTATTGCAATACGCATGGTTTCAGACAAAGAAACAAATTTGATGTGTTGTGGTCAGGCCTGTTCTAAGTAATTGCCAAGACAGTGACTGATGCTTACCAATCAAGAATCTCTTGAATGGAAGAGTTGTAAATTGAGTCCATGTTCAGCAATTAAAGCATTGGATCAAGGAAAAAATAAAAGAATTTCCGAAGGACTGATGAACCATTAAGTTGGTCATGTCCTGATGATTAGGTTAAGTCCAAAAAAAGGACCTCTGAACCATGGAAAACTGATAGGTTTAAGTACTCAGGACCCAGTTTGGGGGAAAAGATGGACCTCTGAACCAAAACAAGGTCAAGTCCCATAGGAAAAAAGAAGAATAAAGATGAAAAATTGATAAAAGATATTGGAAAAAAAGATTTTTAAAATGCATAGAAAAAAGCTGATATATTTTTTAATTTTTATTTTTATTGGTTGTCCTCAGTATGGGGATGATTTCACCTAAATCGCCTCTTGGGGGAGGGATGATGGATCGCGGTAGGAAGAAACAGCCCTTCAAAATTGATATGCAATTGGACACTTGCGAGGGTGAGACCTACATGAAACCACATTCATTGAGTGGACGCTGAGCCCTGAGAAAAAGCGACTAGGAGAAGGGAAATTGAAAAGTCAGAAGATGTTAATCACAAAACCCCACACTGTGGAGGAAAACAGAAATAGAGAAAGAGGCAATCAGCAACTAATTCCCAAGTAATCCCAATAAGGCACCAGAGCTGGAAGATTTGTCTTGGGCGCCTGCCGATGGGCTTCATCAATGACACCAGACATGTGAGCCAGCAACGATGAAGGAATGCTCAATGGGGGTTGTCAAATCATGCCCTCAATTAATGCCATCAATTGAAGATAGTGATGGGAAGCTCTGGAGAAGAGGTGTTTGTGTAGAGAGTGGATTGCATCCTGCAAATGGCGACTACAGGCTTCCCGGAAGCTAAAGCTGAATGACTGGTGGAAGCCAGGTGAGGATGGAAGCTTCATCGACCAACTTTGAAGATCTTGGCCAGCAAAGTGAAGAGCATAAGCAGCAGTATCCCAATCCAGAAGGTTGTCCAGATCAGAGGGATTCAGCTCTAATGTCAAAACCTCAGTGACTTGGGTCTGGAGTTCAGCGTAGGGGAGCTCAAAGTGTATGCTGTTCCCAATTGAGAGCTCAGAAATCAGTACAGCGGGTTTATAGAATTGACTGAGTTGGAAGAGGAACTCAGGGAGCAAGTCTGAACCAGCCAAGAATGAATTATCCAGAGCGACTGGCATGACCTCCAGAGCATCGACAATGATGTCTAGAGCATCAGCAAAAGGAGCTGAATCCAGGAGGGTTTTTAAATCCAACTTTGGAATTGACTGCAAAGGAATAGTCAGCTGAGAGTTATTCAAAATGATGGCCATCCTAGTTTCAGAGGGATTACTTACCGTTTCTGGAAATTTGATGGAAGGACTAGCTGCTTGTGCCAGACTAGGCGTATTTGTCCTGGAAGGACCATGGAAATGAAGTTCTGTTGAGCATCCCAACTCATCTGCTGGAAGAGACAGAGGTCTGGATCAGACAGACTGTTGAGGAGCTGCTGGTAGCGAGATTCTGAATTTGACATATGAGCTGGACTAGAGGGGGATAATGGACTTATATAGAAGTTGACATTATGCACTCTATAATCCATTAGGCTCCAATTTGGGGGAAATTAATATCAAAATTAATGAGATAAGCTTTTCAAGGGAAGGATTAAGAATGACTTACAGCCAAGAAGTTATAAGAGAAATAACGAGGGCAAATAGAAATAAGTATTCTTAATCAAGCCATGAAACAAACATCGATGGCAAGAGTCTCTTGTCTAGGACAAGGAGAAAATCAGGAATTCAAGAACGCTGGACCAAGAATCCTGAATATGACAGCGGGTCATATACCCTGACGGGGAAAACCAGATCCCAGGACTAGAATATATCATGAGAAATCGATCATCCCAGCACAACAGAAGGTCGTGGGGACCGCGCTCTGAGAAGGTGGTAGTGAGGAGAAAGAGGAAGAATGCCATATGCTGAAGGTCGTCCCAAGCAGCGTTGAGTAATGACAAGTGTACTCCACTTGAACCAATGAAATATTTGACCAGGTGTCCAAAGTGGTGTTCTCATGCTACAGTCCTTTTCTCGCTGAAAATCTAGGCAAGAGGGGGATGTGTTGGGATTTTTGCTCAAATTCCCAGCCTGCTAGACTACCTGGTGTCACTAGGGGAAAAGTCCCTAAGGCGAAGTAAATTAGAAATTGGTTGACCCTAGTTTTGGATGAACTACGTTTGGGGGATTTTAGGATATTCACCTGGTAATATCTGTCAGGGATCAATCTGGATGATTACCTAAGATCTCATTGGGTGGAGTGGCTGATGAAATAGGGGCATCTGATAGTGATTAACTATCAGGTGTACCATTGGGATCAGTTGGGTTTCATCACCGACTGATTGGTCTTGAATAGTGAGTTGTGAGGTGAATGATGCTGCCTGCAACTAGCAAATCAATCAGTTGGTGAAGTGACATGCCATAATGGGTAAAAAATCCCATTACCTAAGCAGGTTGCTAGCCAAATATGGTTAGTTTGCTTGGATCAAGAAGAAAACATTAGGAACACGTTTTCTGACTCTTTCCATTTGAGAAATTGAGGATGACAATGATGGAATCCTAGCCAGGATGAGGAAGACCATCGCTGCCAAGACGAGGAAGGGTGATTCAATGGCAATGGCTGCCATTTCATTGAAGAGGTGTCAACTGAGGGTTAGACAGCCGAATCCCCTACTATATAATTCCCTAGGATTCACTATAATAAAAAACATCGTTTAATAAAACATTATAATTATTATTATTAGTATTATTAGCTATATTGTCGATTCAAAGTATAGTTAAACCATCAGCTTCCATTGTGACGTTCCATCTCAAGAATATTATTGCAGAAGGCAATAATTGGAAGACTCTCAGAGAGAAGGGTAGAGATCTGAGTGGGAATCTAAAGATGAAGGGAACCACAATCAGGGATAGCTGCTGACTGTGTGTTGGGCTAAAAGAGACTGTCACTAGGGTATCTTGATGAAGATTAAGTGGACAGGAATATAGGGAATGAATTCCTATAAGTACGACTTATAGAGTATATAATCAGAAGTACTGGCCAAAGCGTTGGGCCTAATAATAGTTCAAACTCAACTATGGATAATAGTATCCATACTAATATTGGATAATACATTCTAAACAACGCGAAGTGCATGAGGAAATCGAACCTATGCAGTAAAAAGGTTACTGGGTTGACAACTAATAATCAATCCTTAAGTAAATTTTTACAACTCCCATAACTGCATCACTCCTAGAGGCAGAAAACTTGGATCAATATAGGAGGGTCCTTTCACCATCGCCTACAAGAGAGGAAGAGAGTATTCTATAGAGTCTTTGTCTAGGGGAGGATACCCCAGTGGTAGAATAGGGACCTCTAACACTGCCTCCCCTGAGTTCGAATCTGGTACAGGAACTTTGGGTAGGGGATGACTATGATTGTGTTGGCGTTGTGCACCAATACCCTTGACTGAGATAGCAAATAGCAAAGGCTATCCATGGAGTTCCTGGCTATCATACGCTGTGAAAGGAGGTTTTTCAGATTCAATCCTCCTTTCCCTTTCATTCGATTTTCCCTCAACTGGTGTGGTATTGTCCCCAGGTCAGACCACCTCAGTATATTATTAAAATTTAAAATTTAAAATACAAAGTCTTTGTCTACTGGGATTATCATCAATTGCATACATGGCTGATTCCAACAGCCTATTCTCCCCCTCCGCATCCTTGATGGGGGTGTTGTCAGACATTTGCCCTCCTAGTTGCAAAAAAAGAATTTATTGGGTCAAAATATGCCAAAAAGGGGAAATATCGGCTATTTTATAAGTTTGCAATGGTGTTCCAATTGATTTAAATAAAGCTAACGCGATATCAGCCAAAAGACCCTGGCCAATTCTTGGTAGAACCCCATTAATGGGGTTAACACCATTTTAAATCATGCATGGGCAACAAACACAAAATCAAGCAGTCAGATTACTCTGACCATGCAATGGACCATGGAGAGACCATTATTAGGTATGTCCACAACCATAATCAGAACCTTCAAAGCACCTATATGGGGAGTGCCCCCTTTTATAGGATTGGCGGGAATCCCTCAAAGTGCAATAAATTTCTAAATGGGTATTAGCTAAAGTTTAAAAAATTGTTACCTCCTGGGTATGTTTTAGCTAATAATATTTTTCCTGCTATTGTTCAACCAAAGTGTGGCGAGTATTCCAAGCTTCAATAAGCTGCTTTATCATATTTACTGACTCAGATGGTAACAAGCTGTACCAAACTCACTATTGAATTAAGTCTGACCTTTGATACTATTAAATATGGATTGATCAGATATTGAGGGGGTTTCTCTTTCTTTCTTACCTTGTGGTACTATTAAAAAGTTCCTAAAAACCCAAGGTTTTTTATTAGTGTACAATTATTAAGTTTACCAAAACTTTTGTGGGATCCAGCAGCGTAAGCACCAGAGACCACAGATAAGCTGGATTCCTACAATAATCATTGGCAAGTATGTTGACAAATTACCTCAAATCATTTGGGTGTTAGATGGGATGAAGGCTGATACCTTTTTTTAAAACGATGAGCTATATAAGAATATTGTAGGTGCTAAATTGAACTTTACAAAACTCTTTTCCTGACCAGGCATTATCCTAGATGCGCATAATGTGGTAGGGCATGAAGGTTTATGTAAAACAGTATTTTTGCAGCCGCAATATTACTGGGTGTGTATGCACTTTGACGTGCTCAAAATGATCTCTTGTTGTCATCAATGCCAAGTGGAGAAGCCTTTCCACAATAAAACCTCTTATTATCTGGCAAAACCCCAGTTTTCCTGGCATATGGTATCCATCAATGTTGTGGGACCTTTTCCAACACGCAAATTACTCCATATACATCATAATAGCAATGGATCATTTGAAAAAGTGGGTAGAGGCATGCACGATCATATATTTTGGGGCAGTAACCACTGCCTAAATTATAATGGATGCATAATTTAATGACACTGCTGCCCGCAGTTCATAGTCCTAGAAATAGAATGAACTATACGTTACATGTTCTCCCTAAGTTGAACAAATCAATGGCAATCCGTGGGGTACTAATGACTCCATATTATCCAAAATTTAATGGAACTGTTGAGTGGATTAACAGAAATCTGTCTAATATCCTCAGAAAGCTTGTGAGGGAATGACCATCTGTCTGAAGCACCCTTCTCTCCACCTCAGTTCTTGCATACATCAGCTATCACTCAGCGACAGGAAAGAGGCCCTTTTAGCTTCTCTATGGGAGGCACCAAAATCTGCCTCTGCTACTCTACTCTTCTGTAGAGGACACCGGTGGTATGGATCTGCAAAGCTATTTTACAGCTCAAACGTCCAAGCTTATCAAACTTCAAACTGAAGCATACTCAATGATTCTGGCCAAAAAATTTAGGGATCACAATTCCATCAATGCTGGTGGAGCGGACTTCTGCAGTTTGTGATGGGAGAGTGTGTTCTGTTCCACAATCATCACAGATTCGGATGGTGGAATAAGCTAGCCAGCATATGGATTGGACTTTTTAAAATAATAGAGAAAACAGGCACCAATGGCTACACAATCAAGGACACAGCAAGTGGTCAGATTATAAACCAAGTGCATGCTATGTTCCTTTAAACATATAACCAATAGGGGAAAAAGTCTGGAAAGACATACATAATTAATGAGGAGGCTTAATAGTGGACATTAAAAAATGAAATAGCACCAAAATGGGGAATGTTTTACTCCCATAAGTGGATGGGGTCTTTTTGGACTGGTTGATAGAGAACAATATTTAGGTGGAGCATTGGATGAATACTATCTGTTTAAGGGGGAAATGTCAGAATATTAACAGGTGGTTTCCCAGCCATAATGCTCAGATTAGAGTCAATTAGCTAGGGCCAGTGGACTGACTAATTTCTGGAGTCAACCTTAGTAGTTGAGTGATTTGCAATTAATTTGCCTGTTAAGAAAAGTATTGGGAACTATTCTTAAAGTCAATCAGTATTTTTACTGGCAACTGAAGCTGAACATAATGAAGAATAGATTGAGTGTCAAGGATTTCTAATAAAAAATATGGACACTTACTCTGAAATTCCACCCGAAATTATGCCAAGTGAATTGATTATTGAGAATACCAGCTTGGTTGGGAATAGGGCCAGCGGCTGTAGTGATAAGAACACAAGTGGTGACAAATAGTAAGGAAGAGAGCTTTTTAATTATTTGACCATAGTGTGACTCTTCAGGGTAACCAATATTTTGTACAAGATCCCCAAGTTTGATGATACTGTGACTTTGCCATGCAAATAAAGATTGTTGTGATTAAGCTATTTGCTTCTATTTTATAACTATAAGATTTGTTCAAGTTATGCAATCATCATATAGTTTTTCTGTCATATCAGTGGTTATTTTTTTAGTACTAGTGGTGCCCAACCCAAAAGGGGAGCCGCCATGCATCTTTATTTGCAAATGGGCCAAACAAAGGAATTATCATAGAATAAAAATTCCTAATATAGCCCTTATGTTATTAGCCTAGGAAGCCATATCAGATGGTGAGGAGGCTTTGAGGAAACTTTTGTCTGGCGCCCGCTTTAGCTGGCGGACCATGGCAGACAGCAGTGGGGTGGGAGCATCAGCGATATGGGGCATAAGAAGGTATAGTTGGGGGTTTTCTTCATTAATGAGGCCGGCGATGTCCATCGCCTCAACATATTGAGCAATTTGATGCTCAGCAAAATTAATGAGAGCTGGCACACAAGTAAATGAGTTGATGCACTGTTGGGTTTGGGGATTATATCAGTAGTTATTAACTCCCATGCAACTATCCTCTGGACTGTATCCCATCTGCCGGAAAACTAAAAGGGAGGGTGGCTTAGACATTTCTAATTGTTCATGAATAATAATATAATTCTTTGAAAGGGTCAGAGGGTTTTAAACGGCATATTTTACAATTTTATAAAGCATATAGGTTTGATCAGCTTTCTATTCCAGAGTATATTAATCCTGTTTCAGATGTTATACCTGTTTTAGTGGCATCCAACCTTTTTGAATCAACTAATCCTCATTTCTTGCCAATCAGGTTCAACCTAATGCCCATCCAAGAGCTTTTTGTAAAATATTTTAACTTGAGGTTACCCCAGGTATCAAATTTTCCAACTGAGGGCACTCCTAGCGGAGCCATATTTTTTGGAAGGGGATTTGTACTTGCTGCACAAGGTCCTTAAATATCTCAAAATTCACAATAGAGCTGTCTTATTCTCTGTACATAATGTTCAGCTTGATAAGAAATATTACAGTATTTGCAGCTGCAAGTTGAATATAGGGTAATAAAAATCTGACAGGGGGAACAGTAATTACTCAACGTTCATCCATAATGTACCAGTTCTCCAAATAGTTTTTTATCAAAGCACTTGAGCTATTTCACTTTTGGTTCTAAAAGGGCGCAATGTCTAATCCAGCCAGATGGATGCAGTTAAGTATCTTACAATAATAATCTAGATCATCACATGTAAAATTGTATAAATAGAATACTGCTCCAGACCAATAAGGTTTATGAAAGATTTTGATTAGTTTTTGAATCCTTTAGATACAGACAATCAAAATAGGTAAAGTATTTTTTATTTTATAATAAACTCTGGCCCTAGCCAATAAGACATAAGAAAAGATGTTGCAATTCACTTTGGTCCTTAAGTTCTAGCCAACTAGTCATTGGAAATATTTTCGTCTTTTAGGGATTCTGTTTTTAGCCATTCAAGTGGAGAAAAAGTTGTTGCGCTTCACTTAGTCCCTAGGCTCTATCCAATCAGACATTTGGAATAAATTAATTTTAAACCTCTCTCAAGCCTATATAATGGTACACTCCATATTTAAGCATTTTTCTTAGATAAGTGCTAGTAAAAGACAGAATGTTTTTTAACCGAGGTAAGCTGACCAGGGGATGGACATTACCGAATATACATGAAACTAAGAGAATAACTAACAAATATAAAAAAATGGGCACCCCAGGGTACTCAGGTTACCCCTGTTGCCAGCGGGACTGCTAGGTATGGGGGTTGATGCGCTACTCTGAGGGGGTTTCCCCTGCTATGGAGCAGGTGTGAAGGAAAGGATCTGTGTGGAGGAACCAGAGTGGGAACCATGATTCTATGAGCGCTTTTTGTCTTGGTCTCATATATCCATAGAGCCAGGTTTGGAAGTGCTCTAGTAAGTGGACATGGAATATGTTAATAATCCCATGAATGGTTGGGACCGTGCCCTTGAACGCATCTAATGCAATTGTGTGTATAGTCTACATTGCAATGGTTATTATTAAGGAGCAGAGGGTAGATGGGATTGGTGACTCGATCTGGAGTGCAAAGATGCTCTTTGATATCAAAAAGTACTGTTTTTTGAATCCTTGATCAGGCGTGCGACTTCCTGCCATATAGCTTTGGTTGGGGGGCATGTTTCTAGGCTAGATGTAGGGATCCCTCCCCTCCAAATACTGCACATGTTTTGTAGAGAGAGTTGGAGTGGTCCGCCGTCCTATAGATCCTTCTCAGACAGCGCCAGGCGTTTGCTCTTATCCTTGGCTGTAGGAGTGTTTGGTGTGTCGTTTTCCACATTGCTTTCTGTATGGTTAAATCATAGGGAATATCCAACATATCTAGGTATTCTATTCTACCTATGTTTGGGGTTGTTGCGAGCATATCCCTCTGGGGTTGGTTTTCTGGGTTTCTTAATTTGAATTGGGGGCTGGGTCGTCCCCTTCCCTGTATAGTACCCATGTTCTCTATGGTCCATCCCATATGGCGGATAGTTTGGAGGATATGTTTGAAATGAGGGGAGGTTCCATGCGGACCCGTTGCAGTAGGGTGCTTGGCAAGGTATGAAAGTAGTCTGGGTGGACTATGTGGGTTGGTTAATTTGAGCGCCTGTGCAAAGTTAGTCCTTGCTGCTCTGGACCAATGTTGTTGCAGGAGGTCTGGAGCAAGGATTTCCTTTATCCAGGTACCTAGGATGTGATTGGCGTGGCTCTTAAAATCTATTAGTCCCATGCCTCTGCTTGAGCTTGGACCATATAATGTTTCCATCCGTATAGGAGGGTGAGAGCCAGGCCACAGCCAGCCCTGGATAAGCGCGCAAATTGAGGTTATAAAGGTAGGTGAGAAGGCTATTGCATGGGCCTGGTACCACAGTATTGGGAGGATGAGCGAGTTAGCAACTGTAACTCATCCTGTTAGTCCTGGGGCTCTCCCCTTGAGGGAGGCTACGCGATTGGATACCCGTTATAACAGGTTACTTTCCATTGTCTCATTAGTATATCCCCCTTATTCTAGCCAGATTTCAAGGTGTCAGACAGGAGTGTTGGTGGGAGGTGTTGCAAAGGGTAAAATGATTGGGTTTTTTCTTCAAGTGTTGGTAAGAGGTTCTGATGTTGTGGCCCAATTGTTTGTATATTTGCCTAAGAGGATGATTTCTGTCTTCCTTTTGTTGAGCTATGCATTGCTCACCTTGGAGTATTCCTCTATAGTGCGTTCCACCTGTCGGGCATCTTCATTGTTTGCTATACCTGCTACACAGTCATCTGCAAAGGACAGTATCTTGACTGTTGGTTGTCCTTGTGCGGTTATCCCCATGAGACGTGAGTCAGTTACTTGGAGGAGTGGGTCAAAGCTGAAATTGTATAGCAGTGGGAAAAGACAGAATGTTATAATTAGTAATACTTTCCCTGAGATAATATGGGTAGGTGAATATAATAAATGATTAAAAGTCTAATATTTTCCCATATGATCATATATTAAAATATTAAATAGTGATGATGAGATTAACTATAGATAAACTAGATTATGGTAAAATTTAATTGATATATCTTTTATAAGGTCAAAAAGCTTTTAATATCTGAATATTTAACACAAAACTTAAAATATTGGTTTTTCAAGCTTATAATCTAGTAAATATATATTTAATTGATAGGATAAAACGGATATATACACTATTTTACTTGTATATAATATTAAACTTAGTTAAATTTGTTATAATCATAGTAGCTAGATGCTTTCAGGTGCTGATTTATCAGGATTTTAACATGTCAAACTCAGAGGTGGCAAAGTTATTCATCAGTACTTACAACATTTAAGTCTATAGTATAAAAAATATATTATTCCCAAAAAGTTACTTTGGTGTGTAAAAAATACTTTACTATGAAATCCTTCTTGTTAATTGTGGTAAATAAAGGCTAATACTGGGATATAGAATGAGTTTTTTTATAGGCGGGGAGCATCAAGGCTTTGAAAAAATAAACTGACATTAAAGCTTATATCAATCTTTTCACCTTGATTTGACTTAACACTGGATATTTATTTGATTGCGGATATGATAAAAACATGTGGTAAGAAATTTAATATTTTTACCTAATCATCCCTCTTTAAAATGGTTTCATTACGGCTGATCTCCAGATGCTCTGTCTTTTGGTTTGTGGGTGAAATTTTTTTCATCTTTTTAAACCCCCTCAAGCCTATGAAAAGGGGTGGTTTTTTTCATAGACAAAAGCACTGAATTGGATCTAGTGCTTGGGAGACTCTCCAACTCGGTGACCTATTCCTCTGGGGGTCAGAAGGGATGAAGGCAACTTGATCTGTCCCATTTTGCTGAAAGCAAGGAGTAAAATAATTACTCTGGGTTAGATTATTATGCTGAGAGGTAAGCGGCCCATTATTTATAAATATTTGAGCTATCTGCACTTATAACAAGCTTCACATTTATTCAAGAAGGCAATTGCTGACATTATCCCCTTCAAGAATGTTGGGGGAGAATAGAACCTAATAATCGTCCATGTACATGTTTATTATGATTCCAATAGCAAGAGACTTAGTAATAATACTCATCACCCCTCTTTTAGGTGACGATGAAGGTTCATTCCCAAATTGACCTAAGATTGCCGCTTCTGGGGGTGATGCGGTTGTGGTAATACAATATCATATAAGACACTTGGAAGGAAGGTATAGGAGGCCAGAGCTCATTGGCAGCTTGGCCCTCTTTGGTAACAGTTTTCAGCTAAGTTAGTCATAGCCTAATATTGGAGATGAATGATGCGCTGAGCCAATCTTCTCATGGCTTTACCAGGATGGTCAACCCTGGCAAAAAAGACATCATCAACTAAGAGGGTGGGTACCCCAGGTTCTTGACCATATAGGACACAAAAAGGAGACATTTCAGGATCCGGTGATAACTAATATGGTAGTCCATAAGGGCACTAGGAAATACTTGATCCCAGTCCATTAGATCTGAAGTGGCCTAAATATTATAAAATAGAAATTAAAATTCCATTTTGCTCTTTATGGTTCCATTCATAGAAGGATTATAGGGAGCTGAGAAGAGTTGTTTAGCTCCTATAGTGGTAGTTAGGATCTTGACCACTATGGAGGTGAAGTTTTCCCATTAATTCAGAGTATCAACTGGAGGCAGCCATGGCAAGGGAAGATATATTTTTTATTTAACTGAGGCAAGCCAACCAGGAGGCAGATAGTACCAAAATAGAAACTCCAAAACTAAATCAACCAAAAGCATGAACTGACTGTCCTAAATGAGCAGTGGGAAACACAAAAGAAATGAGAAAATAACCTACCAGGTGGCACAGCAGGGAGCTGCTTATACCACCATGGCGGAGGGGAGGGGGATCAGGCAGATCATCATTAAGTTCAGCATTGAAGAAGCAGAAGAATGTTGATAGCAAGGGTGTTAAGGCCTCCACAGGATGAGGGCTGAGGTGAGGTAGATAGAAGTTGAGATTAACAATTTGGGCCTGGATCAAAGCCTCTATGAGTTCAGCAAATATGGTGTTCAGCTTGGATGCTGAAATCAGGAAGGTGGGCTAATCTCACAATGTTAGCTCTGATGACATGTGTGGATGTGAAAAAATCTGCCAGTTCAGTAACATGTTTGACAGCGGTGGTGAAAGTTTTATAGAGGTGATTAATTTTCCTCTAGTGCAATAGGAGGAAAATTGGGGGTGAACAAGGGAGGTACAGCCCCTTTTTAAATTCAGTGACAGATTTTGCCATGGCTTCACAAAGATAGCGATTTTTGAGTGAGGCCACCGCATCCTCAGCAATCTGGTGGTCGTTTTGGAAAGGGGTAGCATCGGGTTTGGGGACATATTGGTTGGGCGGGGATGGGGCATAAAAGTCTGAATTCAAATAAGGTTCTTAATCAATTGAATAACCTGGTGGTGGGTAATTTCACCAGATTTGGTAACCTCATCTAATAGTCCCAGGGTTTTATGGTTGAATTGGGTTGATTTTGTAATAGGATGATGTGGTTAAGTATGTTTTGGATGCAGGAGATTTTTGTATTGATATGGGACAAAAACCTGCTCCCTATTGGGTAACATGGATGTAAATTGGCCGCTTTGATTTGGGTTGCTAGATTTTGCTACTGACTCATTAAGTGCACAATCTTGGGGGCGGAGGCAGCCAAAATCCCCACTTGAACGCTGTTGGTGTGGCCTCACTGGTGGAGTTGACCATGTTTGCAGGGTTTTTGTATTGACATGTTTTTTGTATGGTCCAACTCATGGCAGAGGGGTCAAATTGTGCAACAATTGTTGATGAAAGCCCAAAATAATTGGATAAGTGCAGATGGATATAGGCACACGGCGGGATGTGCTAGGCTATGTTCAGCTGGCTGGGGTGATGGTTGCCATTTCCTGAGGTGCTGCTAAGTGGTCAGCACTTTTTGGGAAAATGTATTTGAGGATGGGGTCTTTGCCATAAGTGGACTTCCCTAACATCAACTTCTCATTAAGTGTTTTAGGGATAGTGTGAGGGAGGTTTGCAAAGGTCACCACAAGTGTGGTATCATCTGGAAGACATGTTTTGGTGGTGATAATGGGTGTTTTGTATATTAAGGACGTAGCTGCTTCAGCGGCTGCGCCCTCTTCATTGGGGAAGCCTATATCAAAATAGCCCTAATAAGGACAGAAGTATATAAATCCTGCCAGTGCGAAGGTGGCAGTTGCCAGCTTAATTATTGCTTTGTCAGCATATGGGAAGAGATGTCCATACTTGAAACAGAGGCAAAAATGGATAGAGGATTGAGGTAGGGCTAAGGGATGGCAGGTTGGGTGGACTAATGTGAGGTGGAGTGCTAAGTCCCTTGGAGGGACGTAGCAGCCAGATGTATTTGGAGAACTGGATGAGCCATTCTGCACACATTTTCCTGCTGGGTGGCAAACGTTGGAAGGAGGATCACCACTGACCCACACTGGGGCAGTAGGTGGTGGATCTGAGGACATAATTTAAGAAATTGATGCAGTGAGGCAGCGGTGGAAATTTGACTGCTTCTTAAAATTTCTCAACTTGATGTTAGGCGGAAAGAGAAAAAAGCGAGAGAAAATATTGATGCTGAAAAGCCTTGGTAACTTTGTCAGTTTGGTCTTGGAGGGCCACGGCTTCAATCCATCTAGCATAATTATCAATTTCTACTAGAATATTTCTATTCCACTGGTAGTCTGGTGTAGGAGACCTACCACATCTAGTCTTATTGGGTGGAATGGTTGTTGAGGGGTAGTAGGTTAATATCATTATTTTGACTTTGAAACTGGATTGCTTTTTATAATTTTACAGGCATCTTGGACTTTAATAATGGATTCCATGATTCTCTTACAATAGCTCTGATCCCTAAACCAATCATAAGTTTTTATCACTCTGCCATGGCCTAGGGTAGAGTGCGCCTCCAGGACAGCAGGTATGGATTCTGAGGGCCGAAGGTAAGGCAGCCATTTTTCCCCCACCTGCTTATACAATTTCCCGTTCTCCACTTTGGTATTATGAGAGTGCCAGGCTAACATCTTCTTGACAGGCTCATGTTCATCTTCCTAATCATCAGGGGTCATTAAGAGGTCACATAACCTCTTACCTTCAAAGTTATACAAATGAAGGACTTGCAACTGAGTCAGCCCATTGACATTCATATGGCGGGTTCCAGCACGATGTTCAATCTTAATATCATAATGCTGGAGCTTTAAAGCCTAACAAGCAAAACGTCCAGTAGGACCTTTCATATTTTGTAATGATTTTAGGGAAGCGTGTTCAGTAACCACAATTAAGGTAGTTTCATACAGAAAAGGGAAGTAGTGTTTTACACCCATTAGGATGGCAAGGCACTCCTTTTCAGTGTTTCTATAGGTGCGTTTAGATTTTTAAATCTTTCTTATGTATGATACTGGATGATCTACATCAATTTCATACAATTGAGCCAAATTGACCCCAAAATCATAATCTGAGGCATCGATAAACAAGATGAAAGGTTAACCATAATCTGGGTCTTTCCAGATAGAACGTTCTTGTATCAATTGCTTCAGCGTTTCAAAGGAGGCCTTTTTTAGGCACCCCAATAGAAAGGGGTGTCCTTAGTCAGTAGGTGAACGAGGGATTACTGAGTTAGGTGAACTTATGGATGAACTGATGGTAATAACCATCATTCCCAGAAACACCTAAATATCTTGTAGATTTTTAGGAGGAGTATTTTTGGCATTGCTTCAACCTTGCCTTGTAAAGGTTGGATTCCTACTGTGAGATAGAATGTCTAAGGAAATCTATTTTTTTCTAAAAAATGCGCTTGGATGGGCTTTAACTTAATGTTAGGTTAACTATGCGCTAAAAACTTCCTTCAGGTGAGTAAGATGTTCATCAAAGGTCTTAGAAAACATTATAATGTCATTGATATAAAATATTTTAAACTTTATTTAAGATAATGTAATATGTGATCCTTTGCTTACTGGAAGTTTTTGGCAGCATTACACAGCCCCTGAGGTAGTCAGGTGGGTTTTCATAGGCCTTCATTGCAAATAAGAGCGCATTTCTCCTTATCTTGTGAGAAAAGGTCCATTTGCTAGTATTTACTAGCCAAGTCCATAGTGGAAAATGATAAAGATTTAAAGAGCTGTTCAAGATCATCACTAATGTGGGGTATAGGATAACCATCCTTTTTAATGAGGTTGTTTAGTTTGCGTTAGTCCATAACTACCCAATGACCTCCACTTTTTATAAGCAAGAGAGGAGAAGACCAAAGGCTTTGGGAAAACACTAATAACTTTGCATCTAGTAATTGCATAGCTATGTCCTCGTTTGCTGCTCTACAACTTCTAAATTGTGATGGGGTTTGGACTATATGGGATGGGCATTACAAACTCAATGGAATGGCACCAACCCTCTAAGTGCCCATAGTCAGTACCAGACTTGGAGTATATCACTATAGGCTTTCAATAAGGTATGGACTTTATCAAGCTCTCCTGTGGGTAGTTCATCTTAAATTTGAATGTTTGCTAAAGTGCATACCAGTTTATCAGTGGGAAAGTACATATCCAACATAAAGCCAATTAAGTAATACACTCAATATCCTCAACGAGTATTAGCAGACCTTTTTCAATCTTTAATGTTTTCTTACAAGGATGTCTTTTTTGGTAAGGTTCTCAAACATAGTATTGTAAGGTCACTGGTAGGGTGGGTCTAGTATGCCAGGCAATACCTGAGTCTTTAGAGGAATAACTCCCATGATACTTATTATGTGCAATAGGCAGTCTTAAAGGATATGTAAAGTAACCTTGATGTTAATCACTCGTTTTTCACCAGGTTTAATTACTACTTCTTCTAAAGTGTAAATAAATATCCTTTAATGCGTCCACTGAACTAGGCAATTTTCTATTTTTCCAAGATGTGGTATAATGCAGAGATAAAGAAAAATAAGGGTACTCAACCAGGAAAAAATACTCGTTCTTTGTGAGACCTTATTTGGTTAAAAACCAAAGGAGCCACAAAATTGAGTAAGAAGAGAAAACCTTTCTTTATGTTGATAATTCAAGAATATTTAATCATTAGATGAGTACCTATGAGCATATACCATGTATTGTTGCCCAAGTCCACTGCAGGGGCTAATAAGATAAGCTTCCCAAATTGAATGTGGAGGGAGGAGTAAGCCCTGATAGCGCAAGTGTTACTGGGACCTGCAGTTCCAAACTCTTGGGTGCACTCCAAGTCAGGTGCCAGCTTAATTTTTTATAAGATTTGAAGAGATACCATTTAACAGTGTTCCAGTGTCCAGGATGGCCACATCCTGGACCTCTTAAATAACAATCTCCTCCTTAATTATGGTTTCACCAAAGTTAAAAGAGAGATCTAGGACCACATAAACCGGAAAGTGGAGGTCAGTTTTCGAGCTGTCTCAGGATATCTCTCCAGTATGGATTTCAAGGTATGAACTTGCTGAATAGGTCAAATTAACCATTCCAGGAACTTTCAAAATCGCTGGAATTGTCAAGAACCTCAGGACACCCTAGAACTTGGAAAATATAAGTTTTCTCAAAAGTTGTCATCATTCACTCCTCCAGCGTTCAAATGTTCAAGAACTTTTTTTCAGCTTATGCTCCTAAAACACATTATCCAACATATTTATAAAACCCCAATAAGATTTATCACTGAGGGAGTTATCAAAATAAGTAAGTTTAATCTATAGAAGTGGGGGAGTCAGGCATGTTAGAATCGTCAGCAGTAGGGGTGCCTATTTTTATTTCAACATCTCTTTTCCTGCTCCACAACGTCAGCTCTCTTCTTCCAGCACACAGTTTCATAATGCCCAACCTTATTGCAGTAGGTGCACTTTGGCGTTCTGTTCGCTTAGGCTTTGCATTTTGATCTTCAATGGCCATAACTTGAGGGGGGCCTTTTGATCATCCATAAATAGGACTTAGGGTTTGGAATTTTTGAGCCTTATTAGCCAGGACCTGAGGTCTTGACACAACTCCGCGGGGAGTCTTAAGATTGAAGAAATCAGCGACATCTAGAAGAGCCTCTTTGATATCATGAACGTTATGGGAGTAGTGTTTCACTGAGGTAATTTGTATCGCCAGGGGAGTGTGAGACGCCATTCCAGTAAGGATGGCAGAACTAGCGTCGTCAAGATCCAACATCTTAGACATTAATAGCATCTGTGCTTCAACGTAGAACCATTCATCAAAGACAGCAACTGACTCTCCTTTTCTTATGCTGATGTTAACGAAGGCCTGATTTTCCATGCTTAAGCTCTGTTTTGAGTCAACTATTCAATAAGCGCCTCTTTAAACTCCTCCTAAGTGATTAGAGTATCTATATGAGGCACCATTACTTCTTGGGCCATATGAGTTAACAGAAGAGGATGTGCTTGACCTTCTGGTGGTCAGTCGCCCCTTCCAAGGCTAGTTCATAGACGTATAAACAAAGCAATGCTGCCATCACCAGGGATGAGCTTCTCCTTGAACGTTGGTTTAAATGAGACAAAGTCACTCCTGGTGAGGGCATGAACAGCAGGAGTATCATGTCCCGTTGTCTCAGAGAGAATGGCCAGATGATCAAAATGGCATGATAGCCAATCAATTTGCTCCTGGATAGCGCCAAGCCTAGCTTTAATGGCTTTAAAGGGCTTTCAGGAGGAAAATTTACTTAAAGCCAGTCTAGCCTTTATCAACAGCTTGTGAGTTTCAAGTTTTTCAACCCAGATCTCAAGCTCCTTAACTTTAAAACAGAGTTTAGACACAAGAAAACTTTAGTTTTGTTGGTTAACTTCCACCACCCAGCACATTTTAAATTCTTTCATTTTCTTACACCCCTAATCTTCAGGTGGGTGGGAGACTTAGACCTTTAGTCAAACTTGACCTGTTCAATACTATGCTCAACCTTTGACAAATTGAGAATACATATCCTTCAACAATTTATGCCCACTGAATAGATGTTTGACTCCTTGAGGTTCCTTTTCACATACATTGACATGTTGAGCTAAATACTTGGTATTTAAAGCGAGCCTCAAGCTTTAGCTCTTTTTCCATATAAGCAACCTTAGCCTCTAAAACTTGAGTAGGCTTTAAGGTTTCTTGAAAAGGACGTTGTTCAGGCTCCTCAGCATGGGACAAGGCTTGTGCCAGCTGTTGCTCCAAAGCGAATACGCGTTGTTTATCCCCCTGTTGGGTGGTAGACGCGAGAGATAAGAACTCACTGTGGGTTTTCTCTTCGTGCTTTGTAGGTTCCAAGACAAAACTATCAAGTAGAGAGTGAGTTTTAGCTGCTGACACATCCAACTCATTATGGACGATCTTTATGGCCTCTTCAACACGTTTTACTACGCCATTGTCGATGGTAGTAAACCGCTTATCTAACTGGATAATAAATTTGCAGATGGCTTCCACACCAGATTTCGCTTTTTCAATATTATCAGAGGCCAAGCTATACAGGCTTTCATAGGATAGTCTCAAGGCATCATGATTTACCAAGTAACATTGCAGTTCCTCATGATGTACGCCTAAAAGGTGAATCATGTGAATCATGACAGGATGGATAAAATTTGCGTATGTAGATAGTCAAGTTGGTAAGCTGATTGTAGGTGTCCCAGAGGACTCAAGTTTCATAGAAATAAATCAATAGTTACTCCAAAGAAGAACCTCTATCACGAGAAGCAAAGTGTCCAGGTTTGAGTATACTATGATTCAGGTCCAACACTACTACAGTCGCTGGCCAGGTAAATAGCTGGATCTCTGGTATAATAACAAGATCAAACTGTTACCCTCTAAAGGTAATGGCCAGGGGGCTATCCATCTGGTCATCTTCTGCACCATTTCCATTTTCTACCCATCCAGTGACGCTAGAAGCAGGAGCGTCCTCCTTTTTAGTTACATATAAGCTTATGGTGTACAGGTAGCCACTGTAGTGAGCGCCACTTTGTTGGAATCCTGGTAACCGTAATGAACAGGTTTGCGCCAATATCCCATAAGGGAATTGGGGAGTAAGAGCCACATAACTGACTCTTCTAGGGACCAGCCCACCAGAGCCAATTCCTGAACCCATCCACCAAGTTCTGCCATTGCCACGTGCCCTCAGATCCCTGTCCACACGCTGTAGGAGGATACCAAGTAGCACGCCAACGCCACACCATGCCCATTATTGGAGCCCATGTCTTCTGATCCAATTATTCTATTTAAAATAAAATATTCTTTTTGACTTGAAACCAAAGCTTTTCTTGATTTTAGGGTTATTTTAGAAGACTCAACTGGCTATTCAAGCCAGCCTATCCTCAAATATATAGTGCTTTTGCAAATATAAAATAAGCTTTCCCTCTATGCTAAGCTCTCCTGAACCATCCAGCACATCTTGGGCAAAGATTCCATTCCCCATGGAATCATTGTCCAAAAACGAATATAAGACCAACGTCATATTGACTTGGATGTGTTTCAGCTTCAGACTGTCAAATTTACCTTGCTCTAATTCTCCTTTATTCATGGTTTCTCTTATAAATTTCATATTTGGATCTAGTACTAACCGATCCATAGCAATGTAAAGATCAGGTACCACCTGATCCGTTACATCACCCCCCTGTGAATATTGGAATCCCTGGGCCATCCCCATGCACTGTGCGCCAACTTCTCCCATTTGCCACGTTGTCTCCTCCTTTGGATCACCTTTTCACTTCACCCATGCATGCAGCCAGCTCTTCGCTCATCCCTCAAGCTCTGGATCTGGTGCTCTGCGATGATCTGCTTGTCGCTTCTGGTGGGCCCTTGCCTGTTCCCAATGGACTATGTAACTTCTCCTCGGTATCCATCTGGGCACATGCTATCCCATCTGGCCCTCAGTATGCGCCATCCACGGCTCCTCTGGATGCTCTTCATGGATCTACCTGTTGCTCCTGGTGGGCCACCGCCCACTCTAAACTTCCCCATAGCTCTCCCTTGGTATCCGCAAGGGCACATGCCATCTTGTCCGCCCCTTGGCACACTCTGTCCATGGCCCTTTTGGACGCTCCTTGTGGATCTGCCTGTTGCTTCTGCCAGGCCACTGCCCGCTCCGCACTTCCCCATAGATTTATGATATCCGCCATGGCTAATGCCATTTCGTTCACCCTCCAGTACAACTCATCCACAGCTCTGTTGGACGCCTTTTGGTTATCCGCCTGCTTCTCCTGATAGGCCACTGCCCATGCCATACTCCTTCGTTGATTTCCCTCAATACTCGCCATGTCCTGCGCCATTTCATCTGCCCCCAAGTACACTTCCTCCACAGTTCCTACTGACACTTGAGCCAACCACACCTGACACTTCACTCGTAATACTTCTTTTGTATCACTGTAGACCCATTCCTTCCTTTTCAGAACCTCCACCTCCTTCAACTCACAGTCAGTCCATTCCTCCCCTTTCAGAACATCCACATCCATCCACTCACGGCAGTACCAAGAAACAGTTGAGTTGAGTCTAATGTAACGAATGGGTTTGTGCCAATATCTCATAAGGGAATTAGTGAGTAAGAGCCACATAACTGACTCTACTAGGGACCAGCCCACCAGAGCCAATTCCTGAAACCATCCACTGAGTTCTGCCATTGCCACGTGCCCTTGGATCCCTAACTACATGCTGTAGGAGGATACCAAGTAGCACGCCAACGCCACGCCATGCCCACTATTGGAGCCCATGTCTTCTGATTTAATTATTCTATTTAAAATAAAATATTCTTTTTGACTTGAAACCAAAGCTTTTCTTGATTTTAGGGTTATTTTAGAAGACTCAACTGCTATTCAAGCCAGCCTATCCTCAAATATATAGTGCTTTTGCAAATATAAAATAAGCTTTCCCTCTATGCCAAGCTCTCCTGAAACTTCCAGCACATCTTGGGTAAAAATGTCATTCCCCATGGAATCATTGTCCAAAATGCTCAAAAGTCTGACTTCATATTGACTCAGATGCATTTCAGCTTTAGACCGTCGAATTCCCCTTGCTCTGATTCTCCTTTATTCAGGTTTTCTCTTTATAAATTTCATATTCGGATATAGTACTAACTGATCCATAGCAATGTACAGATCAGGTACCACCTGATCCATTACAGTAACTGGGTGCATGCAGATGAAAACACATGTCATGGCTTGAGAATGACATAATAATGGGGACAAACACCAAAATTAAAGCTGCATGTCAGGAGGCCAAGAAGGTGAAGTTGGCAGGTCTCCCTGACCTCAAACAAACCTTGGACCAAAGCTGTGTTAAGGCGAGGTATGCCCAGGATGGTCCTGGGGATGTGAGAGATGTTTGGCCCTGCGTTAAAGCATGTGCATTAAAATGAACAAGCTATATAATAAATAACAAGTATTTTCTTTGATTACTCAACAAATGGGGTCTTGAAACCCATTCAGTCTTTTAAATTTCTAGCTCAGGCCAGCCTTACTCACAATTGTTAACCCAAGTTCAGTCAATTATCAGCTATAGTATATTGCTCGATGGAAATGTGCACTTATTGGTGCATCATAGATTAGTACCACTTCCATCTATCAATTATTCCCCAAATTTCCTTAATTTTGTTTACTCATGAACAATCTCTCTCATTGGTCAACTTCCTTCATAATAAAAAACCCTTCGCTAATATAATTTTTTATGTTATCTTGGGTGAACCTGTGCGCGAACCTCTTTGAGGAGGTCTCATGCAACGTTAGGTAACTAGTTTAACAACTTAACTCTCTCCTTTGGTGCACTGTTGGGCCATCCAGGTTCCCTCCATCCTGGGCCGCTTATGCGCTCCATCTCAGAAAACTGCTTGGGGAAGAACTCCACTTTAGGATTCAATCCAGATTGGTTGTTTTTTTGACATGAAATCCATAAGAATGTAATGTCTTACCTGCACGTTTTGTGAAAATTGACCAATATGTTTTAATGTACTTTCAGCATACCACTATCTCATGAACTGCTCAACCAATCCCAGCAAACCAGGTGTCAGGTGATTGAGTCACTCAGCCCCCTTCCACCATTAGTACTGAGAATTTTGACAACTGACTTCAGTCGCCTCTAAGCTTTGTCTGCGTGAGGGTGTTTTTGTGCCAAAAAATTCTAAATTGCTCCACTAAACCTTAAATATCTCGGGAACTACAAGTCCAATTACAAAAATACAAAGTGCGTTGTGATCCTCAAAAACTTAATCTCTCCAATAACACCAAAGTCGAGTACCAGAAGCACTCACAGAAAGTAACAACATTTGAACTCAAAAATTTGAAATACCTTGACCTAAAAATCGTGATACAACTTGAACCAAAAATTTCAAACTGAAAACTGGCAAATCCTATGCAGAGCGTCAACAGGCCTATTGTTTGAGACTAAAATCAAAGAAATTGGCTGAGAACTTAGCCAATGGCAACCATTTGAAGATTGACAAAACCCTGTCAGTGCCCAAGCGGCCTGCATCTCCAATACCTGGGTCATCCAGCATGCCCCAGAGTGACTCAGATAAAGCGTATGGCTAGCTAGCAAGAAAACAGATATGAGAACATTAACAACTTGTTCTTCGACAACATTTTTAACCAACCCTTCATTCCTTCCCAAAGCACAAGTCTGCCCATGATTCCATGTCTACCGGTAGTCCCACGACTGCCAGGTTTAATTTTTGTTTTTGGTTCTATTATCTATTGTTAAAAATCCTTGCTCTAAGTTATTATAGCTCAAGCACCTTCTGCGGGGCTATACTAACTTTATTACTGATGACTAGTTTCTGGCGTTGGGTCTGTGCACTGTGCACCACCACGCTGGGAACAGGAGAGTTATAGACACTCTTCTTACATTATTTGACCAATTACTTTACTTTACATGCATAAACTTTTCCATGTAGGCCTTTCATAAAGTTAAAATGGGGTGTGCCAGCTGTTGGTCACAGCCACGGTGGGACACACTCCTGCTTACTTTTTCCCAAAGGTTGGAGCATCTCAGCTTTATTCTTGCTACCTCCAACTGGAAAGTACCCACCCTTCTAACTTGTACCTGGTGGATATGGACGCTTTGTGATCTGAAAGTCGTAATTCCCTGACTTTCCATCAACATTTACTAAATCAATACAATAAAATTGTTTTTCTTGGCATCGCATTTGGATGGTGCAGGTGTGATCATTGATGAAGGGCCTTGTGGTGATGTACCTGGATAACTCTGTGAAACCTGCTGCCAAAATGGATATGGTGCCTTTTTTGGCCCAAAACGCGTTTTATAATGACATATCAATAAATACAACTGAGCCATATATCTTCTCTTATGACTCAGATATGTTGCTATTTAAACATATCAAATCACTCCAGATAACCCACACTTGACCACAACCATGATTTGAAGAACACAGTATATGGAAAAGGAGTTGCTTCCAAAATACAAAAATATCTAAGAAATTGCTGAAGATATGGTTTGCTATGTGAACTCAGTAGTAAGAGTTGCCAACTATCCCTCTCCATTTTTTGAAGCAGAGTTGTACCCTGGTGGTATGTTTATGTCTGAAGAATATTTTTGTGATGAAGTGTTGGCGTTGTCTGCTATATCTAAAGATCATTTTGGTTTTTTCTGTTAACTGCTACCCTTTCATCCCCTTCAGGTAAGATTAGCACTATTATCTTGGTGGATAATTCAGCCTCTGAGAATTTTATTGATTGGAACCTAGCTGGCTGCCTTGAGCTTAGTTACTTGCCAAGTGGTATGGTTAGGGAGGAATTCTCAAGGTATTCCCAACCTGAAGGTACTAGGGTTAGTGGATTATCAAGTGGGCAAGTATCAGTTGTCGGACCATTTCCAAGCAATCAAAATCTGTTATACCCCATTATTTTGGGAGTGGAATGGTGGCGAAAGGTTGACGTTAAGACCAACTTGAAAGACAACACCTTGTCCTTAATATTAGAATGGTCATATATTAGTTGTCCCTTTGTCTGAGGTTAATTTTTAGGGCGATCTGCCCCACTGGCTCAATATCCACACTTTCAGTCTCGCTCCATTGTTGAAGCTCTCTGAAGGTACCTTTACCTTCCTGTTTGGAGGGTCTGGAGTCTTCTTTTAATGCGTCTTCAGCAATGATTTACCTGTTCATTCAGAGTTTCTATTGCAAGTTCAAGTTCACTGTTGATCTAGTGCATATATCTTTCCCTGTTTACTCTTTGACTGTATGGGAGGAAGCAGCATTAGATGTGCGGGTTAAGGAGCAGTTAGCCAAAGGCGCGATTTTTCAACGTACCTCCACAGTATGCTCACCACTTCTCTTCGTGGAGAAAGATGATGGTACTTTACGCTCTTTAATAGATTATAGGAACCTAGATAATGTTACTGTACCAGATTTACATCCCATCCCTTTGGATTCATATATTGCACCTTATGTGGAGAAGGCGAAAGTCTTTCCAAACTGGATTGCCTAAGTGCATTCAATCAGATCCAGATTAAGAAGGGCAAGGAGTGGCTAACTGCATTTCATACTATAAAAAGGATTTACAATTTTAGTTCATTCCCTTTGGGCTTAAGAATGCCCCTGCTATCATTCAAAGCTGCATTAATGCGGATTTGGGTGATCTTCTGGGTATGTGCTGTTGCCTACATGGATGATATACTGGTGTTTTCTCTTGAATATGAGTCCCATGCAGTACCCTCCAGCAAGTGGTGGAGAGGTTAAAGGCAGCCAACCTTACGCTGAAGATCAGTTTGTGGATTCTTCAAGACCTGGGTCACCTTTCTGGGCAACGTCATTTTTGACCAAGGCACATGATAACTCCAGACATGGAGAAAACTATTTGTAAGTGACCCACCCCAACTTCAGTCAAGGAACTGAGGATTTTTTTGGGACGTGTACAATCCTTAAAAATTCATGCCTAATCTATCTGAGGTGACGCCACCCCTTTATAATGCTAGTGGGCAAAAGTACTCCATTGTTCCCCAACTTTGCAGGATTTTTTCCAAGCGGTAAAGTTTACTTTGCTGTCCACGTCCGTCATTTGCCATGTAGATCCTGAAAAGGAGTTCATTGTATCTAGTGATGCCTCCAACTTCACCATAGAGGCTGCTTTTTACTACAAGTGGGTGAAGATGGAATAGAGCATCTGGTGGGATATTTTTCTAGGAAGATTTTTTGCCTGAGTTAAACTGTGCCGTTTATGACAAAGAGTTATTAGCAGTGGGGGAGGCGTTGACTTATTGGCGTTATCACCTTCATGGCTCTACCCAACCTTTCCATGTACGTACAGATTACTGCGCCTAACTGTACTACAATGCAACTCATGCCTTGACCCCACGGCAAACCCATTGGAATGAGACCCTTGCCCGATTTGCATTTTCTTATGAGTTCACTAAGGGCAAGGAGATGGTTAAGTAGATGTTTTGAACTACAACCCTGCACTAACTCTCAATCCAAATGAGGTAGAAGTTTATAATAATCAGTTGATGATTCCACCAAATATTTTGTCTCAACTTTCCTCTCCCTCAGCCAACGGTCCAGCGCTCACTTCTCTGGAAAATTCAGGGGGGAATACAGTATGTTCAGAAAGGTAGTCCTTTCCCAGCCTTTGTTGGCCAAATATGCTATGGTCCTTGCTAATAGCGCGCTGAATCAGGAGGATCTAACCAGTTTTAATCATGTAAAGGATGAGATGGTGTGGTTTCAGGGGCTCCTATGGGTTCCCGCTGGACCACTTCGCCTGGAAATCAACCAAGACCATCATTACGAAATCACCATTAATCTTGGGAAGGCGAAGACTCTGGATCTAATTTACTGCATATACAATTGTAAGGGCTTGCCCTCTCAGGTGAGCAGGTATTGTAAAGAGTGCCTGATCTGCAATCAAATGAAACTAAATTGACAATAAATAGCGGGGTTGTTGGTACAGGTTTAAAGGGCTGAAGGGCCTTGGACTTCCCTATTGGTGAATTTCATTGTAATATTACCTTTCTCTGATGATTATGATTCCATCATGGTAGTGGTTGACCGCTTTAAAAAGTTTGCCCACTTTATTCCTTGAAGATCCACAGTAACCTTGGCTGAGATGGCTAGGATCTTCATCACTCATGCGTTTGCACTTCACGGGGTCCTCAAAAAATTATTAGCAATTGGGGACCCCAGTTTACCTCTATCTTCTGGGAAGAGTATTGTAAGACTCTTCATATTTTTCCCCTTCCAACAACTGCCTATCACCCCCAATCAGATGGGCAGATTGAACGAGTCAACCAGTGCTTGGAACAGTTTCTGCAGCGTTACACCACTGTGGATCATTAAGATTGAGTTTCTCAACTTTCTATGGCACAGTTTATCTATAGCAACATGTTGCATGCATTTATAAGTTGTTTCCCATTTTTCGCCAACCATGGGTTTAAAACCATCTTTAACATGGAGCCAAGTTTAGGGACTAAAGATTGAACTGGTGGTGGACTTTGCTAAGACTATCAAAAAAGTACTAAGGGGGTCACCACAATTTTGGAGGCAGCAATGCAAGTTTATAAGGAGAACACCAATGGAAAAAGAAAAGTGGGTCTACCGTACAAAGAAGGGGATCTCATGATGCTTGATGCTCAAAACACCCTTTCAAGCAGCTATGAAAAAAAAAGCTGGGACCAAAGAGGATTGGCCCTTACTACGTTGTCAGAAAGGAGGGCCAATCCTCATACAAGTTATATCCTCCTCTTCATTTCAGATTTCTTTAGTCTTTCATAAAACAAATTAACGTTGTTTGAGGGCCCCCTACCAGAGACTCCCGAGGCTTATCTCATGGATGGGGTGCCATAGTGGGAAGTGGAGGAGATAGTAGCCTCCCACTGAATAAAAATAAGGCTGGAGTGCCTGGTATCCTAGAAGAAATTTTATGCAGCAGAAAATAGTTGGGTACCAGTGCGCAACTGCACAAATGCCCAAGACCTGATTGACATTTTCCACAAGCGTTTTCCCCAGGTTTCCAGATCTCAGTCAAAGCAAATTATTGTCGCTATGAAGTTGGCTCCAGTCCACAAAACTTTGTCCTGGCGCAAGCCCCAGCAGGGGGTTGAGCCCCAAATGAATAAGAGGGTAATATCATGTCTTGAGAATTACATATTAATGGGGACAACCACCTCTAATAATGCTGCATGTCAGGATGCCAAGAAGGTGAAGTTGGCAGGCCTCCCTGACCTCAAACATACCTTGGACCAGCGCTGGGTTAAGGCGAGGTATGCCCAGGTTGGTCCTGAGGATGTGAGAGATGTTCAGCTCTGCATTAGAGCAGGTGTGTTAAAATGAACCAACTATAAAGTAAATAATGACGTTTTGCTTTGATTACTTGGTGAATGATGTCTTGAAACGTGTTCAGTTTTTAAAATTTCCAGCTCAGATCAGCCTTACTTAAAATTGATAACCCAAGTTCAGTCAATTACCAGCTAAAGTATATTACCCGATGGAGATATGCACTTATTGGTGCATCTTAGCTTAGTACCACTTCCATCTATCAACTATTTTTCAATTTTTTATAATTTTGTCTACTCATGAACAATCTCTCTCATTGGTCAACTTCCCTCATAATAAAGAACCCTTCATTAGTATAAAATTTTTATATGTTACCTTATGTGAGCCTGTGCGCGGACCTCTTTGAGGAGATCTCATGAAACATTGGCATTTAAGTTTAACAACTTAACTCTCTCCTTTAGTGCACCGTTGTGCCATCCAGGTTCTCTCCATTCTGTGCTGCCTACGCACTCCAGCTCAGAGCACCGCTTGGGGATAAGGTCCACTTTGGGATTCACTCCAGATTTATTTAAATTTATTGCGGGGAAGGCCGACCATGGGATGGACACTTCCAAATATGACTCAGACGAGACAAAACTCAGTACCAGGTGAGGCACCCCAGAGAAGCGATGCTATCTCTTGTTGCCAGCGGGAACGCCACTTATGGGAAGGGGGAGGGAACGTGTGTAGGGGGCGTAGCCACTATTGAGCACGTGTGGAGGAATGGGTCTGATTTGATGAACCAGACTGGGAACCAGGAGGAGACCAGCTGCCGGCGACGTGGTGGGAGATATTCAAACATCCACGCTTGAAAGTGATCCACCAAATGAGACCGGAATCTGTGGATAGCTTCAGGGAGGGTGGGGATGGATCCGGCGATGGCATCCAAGACAGTCGTGTGGATAGTCCACATGGCGATTGCAACCACTAGAGCACGAAGGGAGGGTGGGAGGGGGAGGCCATTGATGAAGCAAACATATCTCTTGACAGACTGAAGGGATGTGTTTGATCCTGGCCTAGCAGACGTTGGACTTCGCGCCATATTACTTTAGAGGTGGGGCACTTCTCCAGGCGGTGAAACAGCGTTCCATACTGGCCACACACGACACAGGATGAGTGTAAAGCATTAGAGCGCTCAGCTGTATGGTACACCCACCTCAGGCAGCGCCACACATGGGAACAGATTTGAGGCTGCAACAGAGGGTGGTGTGCATATTTCCAAATAGTCTTCTGGGTCTCAATGGTATAAGGGATGTCCATCATGTCCAGGTAGTCCTCCCTGGATAGGACATGGGGCCGTGTGGGGATCACGCCATCTTGGATGGGTAGCCCCTGTAATCTTGTGTAAACTGAGGAGAGGGGCGGCCTCTTTGGGTTGTATGTCCACTAATACGAATTCTCCACTCTGTGCTTCGCATGGAGAGTAGGATTCGTTTGTAGTGGGTTTTGGTCCCGTGAGGACCTGTGGCTGATGTATGTGATGCGAGGTATTTCATCAGGGAGTGGGGGTTTGATGGATTGTTGAGGCCCAAGGCTTGGGAGAAGTTGGAGCGGGCTGCGCGGGACCAGTGTTGGGATGGGAGTGTAGGAGCAGTGACGGCCGCAATCCAGGTGCCTAGGATCTTGGCGGCATGGGCTTTGAAGTCAAGTAGGCCCATGCCACCATGATGATGAGGGCCAAACATGACCTCTAGCCGTACTGGTGGAGGGCGGCCTGACCAAAGCCAACCTTGTAGCAAAGCATACAGGGATTTGAAGAAGCTTGGGGAGAAGGGGATGGCGTGGGCTCCAAACCAGACTTTGGATAAGAGCATAGAGTTGGCAAGAACAACCCTGCCAGTGAGGGTAGTAGGGTGGGCTATGAGAGAGGCGATTCGCTTCGTCACGTTGTCCAGTATATAGCCCTCCATTACTGCTGACGCGTATCCTCCTGCCTCCAACCACACGCCCAGATGGCGTACCGGTCCTATGGTAGGTCGCGGTACAAAGGGGAGCACCAGTGGAGCGGTGTGTTTTGAGTTAGTAAGGCGTGGACTTGGGCGAGCAGCTGGGCTGGGTTGGGAACTACTTGCTGGGGCCCAGAAGTTCTGAAACTGACCAAGGAGGATGATTTCGGTTTTGGAGGCATTTAGTGCCGCGTTGCTTACCCGGGAATATTCCTGGATGAGGGCTTCAAGCGCGCATGCATCTTTATTATTAGACACCCCCACCATGCAATCATCTGCAAATGCCATCATCTTGACTGGGGTTTGGCCTGGCACATGGACCCCAGTGAGTTGGGCATTCACATTTCGCAGTAGTGGGTCAAGGCTGAAGTTGTATAAGAGTGGGCTCAGGGGTCCCCTTGTCGCAGGCCCCTTTGAGGATGGACTACATCCGTTAGGAAACCTGGGCCGCGCACAGCCATTGTTGCAGATTCCGTGAGCAGCATCACCCAGTTAATGAAGCGGGGAGGTAGGCGGAATTGTTGGAGGCAGGCCCTAAGGTATTCCCAGTTTACTCTATCATAGGCCTTTTGTTGGTCCAAGAATACAAGTGCCCCAGAGGCTGTGGACTGACACACATTAGCCACAGAGTGCACGTTATCCCAAATCGACCTTCTGGGGATGAAACCAAATTGTTCTGGAGAGATGGTGGCAGATGCTACAGTCCCTAAACGGTTAGCCATGATTTTTGTTAAAATTTTGGTGTCTGTGTTTGTTAGAGAAATGGGGCACCAGTTGGCTAAGTCTAGCCTATCCCCTTTCTTGAAGAGTGTGACTGTAAAAGCCTCATATCCTCCTGGTAGGAGGCACGTTTCCAACAGGCTTTGGTTGAGTGAGGCTAGCAGCAATGGGGATATGTATTTAAAATATTTTTTGTAGAACTCATATGGAATGCCATCTGGGCCTGGGCATTTTTGGTTTGGCACACCACGAATGGTAGTCCATAATTTGTTTGGAGTAATTAAAATCATTATTTCTGGGTATCAGAAAATGGTGCAGATATGAGCTCTGTCAAGAAATTCCGCCATTTTGGCCGGCTGAATTGGTTTGGCTCGGTATAACTTAGAGTAATATCTTTCATTTCGATTGCCACTTCAGTGTGTGTCCATGATAGAATTATCCGATCTTCGCACCTGTGTGCAGGCCATACTCTGGCGTGGTGCAAAAAATTTTTTGAAGAAGTATGCGGTGCACTTGTCGCCTTTAGTGATGCGTGTGGCCCTGTGTTGGACACAAACCCGATGTTTGTGTTGCCTTTCAAGTGCGTTGAGGTGGGCTGCTGCCTCCACCCACTTCTGGCCCCATGCAGGGCTATATCCTGAGGCTGGAATGTTGGACTCCAAGTGGGCCAATTCTGCCAGCACGCGCAATATAACCACCGATGCGGCTCATGAGCATCTGGATGAGAGATGGCGATAGTGGCAGATGGTGTCTTTTTTGAAAGTTGCCCATGTGGAAATGGGGTCCGTGCCAAACAGTGCAACAAACGATTTTGCCAAAGTTGCCTCTTCCACCCATGTGGAAAATCCTGGCGACGCTAGCTCTGGGGGATGGATTTTGCACCAATGTGGGGCCTTTGCAACTGTGATGGGTAAGTGGTATGTTATGAGACCAGTCGGTGGTCGGAGAATTCCATTTTCGTTGTTTTGAAGTGGGAGATGTGGGGTTGGAATTTCGCCGGCACTAGAATAAGGTCAATGCGGGTCATGGACCTTAATTAGCCGTTGTGGATGTGGGGACACGTCATGTTTTTGAGCAGTGGGGCATGTCGCGGCAGTGCATCCATTAACCCAAGGGTGGCTTTTAGAATGCATAGTTCTATGTGACCCTGTGGGGCATGGGGTGAGGGCGGCCACCAGTCCGTTGGTGAGGTTAGTCAACAGTTCATGTCACTGATTAGGAAATAATCGGGGGGTAGCGGGAGGGATTTGACCGACGAGAAAAATTCCCGATGCTCTTGTGCACCGTTTGGGGCGTAAATGTTGACAATTGTGTGTGCAACATTGGCCCATGAGAAGGTGACAACGAGCACTCAGTCATTTAGGAATGTTTCTGAAGATGTAAATTTGAAAAAATTGTTTTTCTGAATTAGCACCCCACAGTGCTTCAAACCAAAAGGATAGGGATGGTAGGAGCATTGTTTTCCAAGCATCCTCGGAACCTTGTGGACAGTGGGTTTCCTGGATGGCCAGGATATCCACAGGTAAATTATTTTGTAAAAAACTCAGTTTCCTAGCCCGGGACAGGGAGGCTTTGAGTCCAGCAATATTCAGCGTCCCTAGAGTGAAGGTTTCCCCATTGCACCTTAGGTGTGAGGGGGTGGGCCCCTGGCCCACCAGCCTCTTCCAGGTCCCCATGGGCTTTCACAGCAGCGTGGGTATTAGCAGCAACGCTATCAGGGTTTTTGTTAATTTTTGTGGAAAGAGTCGCATTGGCTTTGGCCTTCGCTTTTTGTTTTCCCGACGTCAGACGAATTTTTTGCGGTGCAGATAAGTTCAGTGCACCGTCGAGTGGGGCAAAAAAAATTTTGGTTGGGATAGGTCCCAAGTCAGTTTCAACCGGGGCTTGGGTGCAGCGATTGGGTGAGATCAAATCTCTCATCAGATCCTCGGATTGAGTGGCCCGTTCAGCTTGGGCCTCCCAATCTGATTGGGTGATGGATTCCCAAGTTGCTTCCACCGCGAAGGTCTCCATGTCCTCCTGGCATTATGAGTGTGGGATGGTGGTGGTGACCTTGGCCGCTTCCTTGGCCGCAGTCCTACGGGCCAGCTTGCCTTCTTCCGCTCCTGCGGGGAAATGGGCTTTACCAATAGGTAGCAGCCTTGTGCTCCCCACGGGAAAGCCTCTTTGGTGCTTGTGGTTGGTTCGTAGTGCGCCTCTCCGCTGGCCATGGCCACCGAGGGTGCTCTTGGAATGTAACGCCCTCTTTAATGGGGCACGCATGTGCCTTATGGCCAAATGCATCACAGTGGGTGCAAATGGGGGGCGCGCTGTCCACGGTTACCTGGAATGGGTGGGTGGTGTGCCCTGCGATATCACACAAAGGTGGAGTGCGGGATCTGGGTTAGGTCCTTCGCGATCTCCTCAGTTGGGGTCAGAACTGCGATGGCTTTGCCAGTGCACAGGTGTGGCATCAGCGTGAAACGTTGCATTTCGAAAGATTGTATTTCGCCATATATGGCGAGACCATCTTTCAGGTGTTGCTCCAAAATGTCACATTTTACTGTAGTAGGCAAAAAGTCAAACGTGAGGAAAATTTGGTTTGATTTTGTCCATCTGGTGCATTTAGTTTTAATGACCTGTTGCCCTTTGGGGAGGTTGACCACTACGCGCACCGCTGCAGCCTCATCTGCTGCTATTTTGCTTTCAAAACCTAGGTCCAGCCAACTGCACGACATGGAGTGAGGTGCAACGTACACCGCGGTCAGGAAAATTTTGTGTACATCTTCACAAAATTTTTCCCATAGGGCCGTTTTTTGGATGTCCAGATACACACGGACTCTGAATTCCACCAACGAAAGTGGCTGGGAATGTGGCGTATTGATGTACTGGTTGCATCATGCTTGCCACGCGAGTATCTCCGGGGAAATTGTGACCGCCAGTTTTTTTAGATTTTTTCTATTCCGCCGGATTCTCCGGGGCATTTTCAAACGTTAGAGGCCGCGGGCCTTCTTCCTGCTCCTCTTGCCTTGCTTGCCCAACTGCTCCCAGACATGGGCGCAGACTAATCCCCTCTATGAGATTATCAAACTAGATTTAGTCTTAAATTGAATGGGTTGCAAAAGTGTTTGCAACGAGAAAGAAAAGTTTTTTTTCACTCCAGATTTATTGTTAGTCTGTTTTTGGTTCTTTTAGCTATTATAAAACACCCTTGCTCTAAGTTATTATAGCTCAAACACTTTCTGTGGGGCTATACTAACCATATTACTGATGACTAGTTCCCTATCGTTGGGTCTGTGCACCATGCACCGCCACTCTGGGAACAGGAGAGTTATAGACACTGTCCTTACAATTCAGCAGGTTTCTAACAATGTATCAAAAAGGAGGTACTAAAATATTCAGCAGCACTTGCAAAATTAAAGACTATAATATAAGTCACAAAGACATTGTTTTAATAAGTACTTCAGTGTGATAGCAATACTTTATTAAAATGCCTTCTTCCAGTACTTGGGGTATAATAAGGCTAATGCTAGGGTATATAATGATATTCAATATAGGCGGGGCATTGAGGATTTGACAGGAGAACAAACTGATCTATCAGCTTTCATGAAAATCTTTTCACTTTATTTTACTTACACTGGGTGATTGGTTGACTGAGGATATGATAAAAACATGCTGTAAGGATTTAATATATTTCACTTAATCATCCCCCTTAAAAATAGGATCATATTAGCTGATCTCCAGATGCTCTAACTTTTATATTGATGGGTAAAATTTCTTCGCCCTTTGAAACACCCCTCAAACCTATGGTAGAGGTGGTTTTATAGACAACAGCACTGAATTAGAGTTAGTGCTTGGGCGAATTTTCAACTCAGGTAGCCTATTGTAATTGGGGTCAAAAGTGTTGATGGCAACTTGATCCATCCCATTCAGTTGAAGGCAAGGAGCAAAATGATTACTCCAGATTAGATTATTTCTCCAAAAGGTAGGCGGCACATTATTAGTAAAATAATGCTTACTATTTGCTCCTGAAACATTCTTCTCCCTTAGTTTAGAAGTCAATTATCTGACAAAATTAGATATAATGATTAAATTAGTTCTGCAATAACCAGTATCAAGGTTAGTTTTGTTTGAAGTTTTTAATAAACAGCCCATATATTATATATAGTATAAATAAATTTTTTCCTTGTAGTTTTTTTTGGACGTATAATTACATTAATAAACTAAAAGTATTTAGTTCTATAATGTAATCATAAGTATGAAAATGATATGATTATTTGTGATAAGATATGACTTGTATACTTTCAATTAATAGAACTTGACTTTGATAAAAGTTAATGTAAATGAGCAAGAAAATAGACTGATCAATTTTATTGAGGAAAAACCACACATTCTACAGAACTTCCACTATTAGAGAAACCATAGGCAAGTAAGACCAGCTAATTATGAATATCAGAAGATTACATTATAACAGAAGTGACTATCCCTACTAAAGCAGACCAAAAATCAAAGTTTGACAACGGCCAATGGAGAAAGGTAACCCAGGGAAACCACATAATATATGTAGTCTCCTGGGGTGGCAACCATGAAATTAACAAGTGCATGCTTGGTGTGAGATGACAGAACCTTATATATGGACATACTATATCTCAACAAACCCAAAGCAAGTTTATTAACTAGCATTAAGCGGTTTAAATCTCTATAACTAGTTTATAGAGAAACAGATACAGAAAAACCTTTCTCTAAATTATATAAAAATTCGATTTCAGGAAAAGATGGGAATAAGTGAAGGAGAAGTAGTCGCAAATATTTTTCAGACAATTGGTGTTGTTCCTGAAACTTTGTCCAAGCTCTTATCTCTCAGCAGTGCATAACATTTGCAATTCATAAATACTACCAAAATACATTAACTGATTTATTATCATTTATAACTATGAGCTCTTTTTTCCCTCTTATTTCTCAGATTTATTGTTCTGTTATGATGGCACTAAAGGCCTTACATGATGAATTTACAGTCAGTAAAACATTGACAAGAAAGTATTTAAATAGTTAAATTCCTTTATAGTTATGACTATATGAATTAAGATCTATTTTGTTCTTGTTGGATATCAGTTCTCTAGACTGTAGTCCAAGTTTATACTGAGGCTAGAAGCTAATACTTTGTGGAGCAGTCAGAAAATATAAACGGTGTAAACAGACTAATTTGTTAAACTAAAATGATTCATATTTATAGGGAAATTCAGGATGCGTCACTAAGAAGACCTCCATGGTTCCCTACAATCAAAATCTTATAAGTCATTATGAATCTACTTCCCAGTTCAGGCCTTCATTATTCTCTATCAGCAATGACCTCATGACCGCATTGAATGTATTTGTCATAGTATGGCGCAGGAAGCTGAGGGGCCAAATCAGAAGGTGTCTTCATTGGTTCCTGCACACGTGATGATTCCTGATTAAATTTTTCAAGACCTTTCATTATCAGGTTTATTTGTGAGATAATGATAGTTTGTTTATCAATGTTTAAGATAGTAATGGGAATCTCAATTCATTTATAACTTAATTCAACAACGCCCCTCTCAAGATCTTTCAGAGGGAACATATGGCCATGGGAATTAGCTATTAACTCAATTGACCACCATTGCTTGGGTACCGTCAGCAAAGGAGTACTCAGAATTCACTATATGTATAATAAGTTAAGGCCCTGTCTAAAAGACGTCTAATTTGTTCTGTCAACCCTCAAATTGTTGTTGATAAAATAGGATCAGGTCTCCTAGTTGGAAAGATGATAAGGAGGGTTAGCTAGAGTTGGAGCTGGTAGTCTCCTTGGTGGTAGTTAAAAAGATTCCCTGTGTAGTAAAGGCATGAAGTTAATTAAATTTCATTCTTAAGGCCCTCATAGTTAGTTTGGAGATTAGGTCACCAAAAAGTCCAGTAAGAATTAAATCATCCAAAAAACCAAGGAGCACGTCCATATAGGGCTTTATTGGTGACATCTTGATATTTTAATGGTGACAAATACAACAAGCCAATGGGGCGCTTAGAAATAATGGTTCCAGCGCATAGAATTGATGCCAGCCATCTTCTGTAAGATAAAAGCTAGGGTATTGTTATAACATTCTACCACGTCATTGGTAGATGGCTATATGGGGCGGTAAAATTTTGGTTAAAACAAAGTAGGGATGTTCTTTGGACTACCAGAGAGGTGAAACTGAGTCCATTGTCCAAAAGTAAAGTCTGTGGGTACTATGCTGAGTGAAAACAAATCTAAAAAGAAATAAATCTGCAGCCTTTTCAGTCACATTAGAACAGAGATTGTCTTGGCCCATTTGGTCAAATAGTCTACAGCTGGTAGGATATACTTATGCCCATTCAATCTAGTGGGCAATGGGACCATCACATCTATACTGAAAACATTGAAAGGTCTTGATGGAGCCACCAATTGATGTTGGCATTAAGAGATAGTCTATCTTATGTATGACAAGTTATAAATGCATTTAAGCTCTTTGGGATGGTTTCAACCATTTGAATCCAGAAGCAGCGCTTTATTAACCATAAGTGAGTTTTCAAAATCACTCCATGTCCCACAGTTGAGTATCCTTCAAGAAAGTCTTCTATACGGGAAGGAGGGCATATTTAGGGGACCACTTCCTTCAACTTTCTTGTATAGAATCGCTTTTTTGATATGGGTGCCTTTTGTCATGTTCTGAAACTCAGCTTGAGTCTTAGGGGTCTCTAGTTCCCAGTTTTTGGACCAGCTAATTAAATCATATAATTCGTCCTTCTCAGGCGTTAAGACAGCTAGCAGTAACATCCTCAAGCGCCTGTCATAATTTTGATTAATTGCCCCATGAGATGAATAGTGGTAAAGTCATAATTCTGCAATTATAACACCCATTTTGTGATTGTCCGTCAGGGTCCTTCATTTTTTGTAACCATTAGAGAGAGAATGGTCAGCAATGACTGTAAAGTGAGTTCCATATAATTAAATCTGAAATTATTTAATTTGCCAGTAGTAATTCTAGGCATTTGCGTTTGGTAACACAGTAGTTTTGTTTAGCCTTTCTCATAGTCTTTCTGTAGTACGCCAAAGGATGGTTGACTTGATTTTCATCAAGTTGCAATAAGATAGCCCCAACTGCCAAATTTCTGGCGTCAGTGAATAACAAGAATGTCCATTCAAACTGCGGATGAACTAAGATAGTTTTTGTACAGAGGGCGGTTCTCAATGTAAAGAAGGTTTGTTCCTTCTGATAACGACATTTGAAGTAAATATTTTCTCAGTAGATAAATGAGAGTTTCAGCTAAGTCAACAAACCAAGAGATAAACTTGTGATAATAATAGACCATGCTTAGGAATACTTGGATAGCCTCTGTGGCTCTTGTGGCGTAGCATCCTCTCAATAGCTGAAACTTTGTTAAAATTGGGTAGGTCCCTCGCTTTAATACCTTGTGCCTGAGAAATTCTATCTCAGATTTAAAGAAAAATTATTTCAAGTATTTGAGTTTAAGGGAGGCTTTTTGGAAACAATAGAAGACCTCCTAGAGGTGCTCTAGGTGGCTGGTGAAGGTTCTTGAAAATACAGTGATGTCATTGAGGTAGGCAATAACACAGGACAATTTTAAGTCTCTCATTATCCCATCCATTACTCATTGGAATGTGGCAGTTTCATTTCAAATCCTTGGGACATCCTGGTTTCTTGGATAGTCTTTCACAAGTAATAAGTGTGCAATTTAATATATCCTCAAGTGCTAACTTTGCTTGTCAGTGTCTGCTGTCAATATCGAAGAAAGAAATTGGGACATAGAAAGTAATCAGAGCGAGTCATAAATCCAGGGCAATGGGTCGCTATCCTTTTTAGAATATAGTTGAGACTTTAGTATTCCATAACCACCCTATGGCTACTGTCTTTCTTCCAAACTAGAAAGAGAGAAGAAGTCCAAGGGCTACAGGTAAGGAACCAGCAACCCAAACTTAGATAACTATATGAGCTCAGCAGCCACCTGAGAATCTTCAGCATTACTCTTCCTATAGGGATGGTATCATATAGGTTTAGCATACCTAGTTTTGACATGATGTAAGACGCCATTTATTATCCAAGATCATAGGTGGAGGTTGAAAGAAGGTCAGAGTGCTCCTCTAGAAACTGCTCAACTTGGGTCCATTGTTCGCTGGTTAAATCGCCCAGTATAGTTATCTACTAAAGCTATTAAATGAGGATATTTTAGCCCAAAATTCCATAGACTTTTAAATTCACATACACCATCAGTTGTTTCTATAGGCAGTAAATAAACATAAGCTGATGGTTATTGGGGCTTACTGTCCTAGGTTTTCTGGTTGGGTTTTCCAGAAACACCAAGATGGATCCAGCAAAAGTAAGTTATAAAATGCTGGGGCAGGTCTAAATTTTTAATGATTGGGTTGTCTAAACCTTTTGTCTCTAGTAAGTGTCTTGGAGGGATATTGACATGTAACCTGGTGTCAACGATACCGTGGGATTTTGGTAGTTTAATAGTCAACTTTAGAAAATAGATAGGCATTACCTCCTGTCAGTCTTCCACAAGAGGAGGTATCCTCACCTACAAGCCCCTTGCATTGTATATGATTTTATCAGTTTAAGCTACATTACAAGAGGCAGGCCCAAGCTTTGATCTCAAATTTTTCATCTTAAAAGAACTCAAATACTAGTGAGACCCTATGTTTTAATAAAGATAATAAACCAACATGATAGTGTATGGCAGTGGAGTATTCACAGAGAAACTGGGTCCTGGGAGGAGGTTGTAGCTAGTTATTTAATGCGACTGCTGAGTTATTCTATGTCAACTTTCTAAAATGGATAGTTAATAAAGAGTATGCCCCAATGGATTGAGTTTATCAAGGTCCTGATGTGCCACAACCCATAAATAGTGGGGTAAGTCAGGTGCTATCTTGATGCGCTTTATCAATTTTGATAAGATGATATTCATTGGGAAGTCACTGTCAATAACGTCATTAACAGGAACCTTATTAACTCAAACAGCAACCTGTGTTACCAATCTCAAATTGGTGAGCAAGTCAAGAAGCATAAAACTTTCATTAGAAGAATATTGGGTAGCATTGAGTTTTTTATTATCAAGTAGTAAAAAATTTTCTAGCCTAGGTAAAGCAGCATTGGACTCAATAGATGTCATCAAGGGTTGTTAAAGAGGTACAAAGATTTCATAATGGAGCTCCTCATCCTTCATTCTGACTACACTTTTCTCGCCTCCTCAGCAAGTCTATTCTAACAGTTCTTAGCGTTATGGTAGAATTTGTTACAATAGGTGCATCAAGGTTTTGGATTATTCTGGTCCTTGACAACATAAATATAAGGCTGGCTGAGGAAGTCTGATGCAGAGATTTATAGACTCAAGTGCGTAATATGAAATCTCATTTATGGGCTTCCTTGAATTTTAATATGCAAGTGAAGTTACTATTGCTCCCAATCATATGTAGTTAGACCTCATGATAAGATTCCAAGGTGAGATCACAATGGTTATAGAGTTGTCAAGCGTGATTTTATTTAGGGTAACTAAAGGCTGTACTTGAGTGCAGAAATGGCTGGCAAACTCCATTAGACTTTCTCCTTTGTTCAAATGGATAGTCATGAGCTCCAGTTTCTGGAATGCCAAGATCAGGCTATTACCAAACACCTAAAATAAAGCAGTGCGGACTTGATCCTAGTTTCGACAATCTTCTTGATAAGAGTCATAATTTCACAGCCATTCTTTTCGATCTTAAGTGAATATGCTTCACTTTCTGATGGTCTTGGATTCCTCCATAGAACTCTCATAAGCAATATAAGTGTAGCAATACAATTTTTACCCAGAGTAGTTATTTTCTTAAACTAGATTTAAAGTTGTCACGATTGGTATATAAAGAGTTTAACAACTGGGACGTGTGCAGGATTATAAATATCTGTTTTTGCATAGAAAAGAACATATGAATCTAATTATTGCCTTAATCCTTCCAAGTCCTCTTGAACTTCTCTTCAGTGTCAGAATTGGGAGGCGTTGACTGCATTGAGGTTTAACGTGCTAATAAAAGCTTTATTTTTCATGTATGAGTAGATGCTGGTCTTCAAAAAATCATAAGTAGGTTTTCAAAACCACGATAATTGTCTAAGTTAAATGATAAAGTTGCCAGTAAGTTTAGTAAACGCGCTGAAATTGTCCATCACATCTTACAGTACATTGGTAAAACTCTGAGATCAAGTTTAACCCTATCCAGGTAGATCTCGCACCCTAGAGCTATATTTCTTATCTACTATAATAGAATTTACAATTGTAGTTTTAACATCTTTCTTCCACAATTTTCCTGAATTGACAGGAATCAGAACCAAAGAACCAGATGGAATTAAGGTCTTCAGGAGCTTCAGATCCTTTGTCCCTCTAGCCCTTCAGTTCTGGGGAACTTTTGCGCAAGGCTAATTCATAGTAACATTGTTGTAGCACAATGAGGAGGGCCTTGATTTAACCAAGACAGTGACTCTAGGAGGATTCAAGGAGTAGCATATTTTGGCAAAGCTGGACCTTAAGGTAAGCCAGAAATCCCATCTCTGACATAGCAAGTTGGTCCAAACTTCATTTATCAATTAACAATTGCCTACAATGTCCTCTCAATTGTCATGGACAAGGAAAATGCTTCATTGTAGAATTTAACAATATTTGAATGCAGGGTTTAGGCAAACAATAACTAATGAGCTACTTCATAATAATGTAGTCCTACACTTATAGGATAAGATGTATGTCCATATGAAAAAAAGTCCAGTGATAAGTCTAGTTTCAAGGGCTAGTTTTCCTGATGGCAGTAGAACTGAGTAATATAAGTATTCCATTATAGAATGTACAGATGTGCCTTGAGCTCAACTGGAACGGCCTCATATAAAGTATGTACCATTCAGAGACTACTGAAGAATTTTATTAATGATACTGTGCTGAAGTTTATTAAAGTTTGATCAACTGAGGGTAGGGTGAACTAAGATTTCCTAAAACTCCAAGCTTTCAGGCTGCAAAGGAGTCACTTTGTATTTGATGTGTTGATCCATCAGTTACACTTCTTGACTAATCAGCTGATTTAATATTTGGTTGTAATTGCTTTAAATTTCACATGATAGACATTTTTCCATTTGTACCTCTCAAAGGGCCCTTGTAGTGAGCACCACCTTTGTCAGCTTATCAGTTCTCTAAACTATAAGATGAGGTTCTGGTGGTACTTAAATCTGTTAGATTAATGGAATGGTCAAAGAAGATAAAGAAGCTGGGATAAACAGATACTCATTAAAAATTAAAGGACCTAAAATTTATAAGGGTGAGTTGGGATGCGTCATTAAGAAGACCTCCATGGTTCCCTGTGATTAGGATCTTCCAAGTCAATCCAGATTAACTGTCTGGTTGAGGCCTTCATTGTTCTTTTTGGCAGTGACCTCATAACTGCATTGAAAGGAGTCATCCTTTTTTGGCGCGGGAAGCTGGGTGTCCATTCCAGAGGGTATCTATTTTGATTCTTGTGTGCATGATTTTCCTGTTTGAATTTCCCAAGAGCATTTAATAGCAGGTTCTGATCTAGAGGGCTCAATAGTTGAACCATCTATGTTTGATTTGGGAGCTTGGAGCTCAATTTTTATTTTCTATAATAATGACAGTTATTATAATAACCCAATAGTGTTTTAATTACCCTTCTGACAGAAAAAAATCTTTTTAGAACTGTAGATAATTATATTATAATAGTTTATATAATCTACCTGTCATTTAAGTACTTTACTTTTGCTTAACCCTGTTATATATATATATATATATTGCTTTTATAAAAAGTATAGAAGATTTATCTTAAATAATCATTTTAGCTAAAAATGACGTTGAGTTAAAATACTAATTTAGTAAACATATGGCATTTGTTTTATAGCTAACAAGACAACAGGATACTATCAATTCATAATGAATTAAAATAGATTGTCAAAAAATTTAAATTTTAATATTATAGGTATAAGATGAAAATCTATTTGAGGTGTGTTGACTAGGGGGTGGACATTACCTAAACAGAAATACCAATGAACAGAACCAAAAATATGAATTGACCACCTGAAACAAGCAGCAAGACACACAAAAAACGAAAAAAACAACCTACCAGGTGGCACAGTGGCGAGCCACTTATCCCACCATGGCGGAGGGGGAAGGGGATCAGGTGGATTATCGCTTTCAGTTCTGATTTCAGATTCAGCATTGAAGAGATGGATCAATGCTGAGAGCAAGGGGGTTGGAGCATCCGTGGGATGAGGGTCAAGGTGTAGTAGATAGGCGTTGAGATCAACATTTGGGCCTGGATCAAAGCCTTTATGAGTTTGGCATATTGGTGTTCTGCTTGGATGCGGGTATCGTAAAGCTGGGCAAATTTTGCATTGTTGGCTCTTGTGATGCATGTAATGGGGGAAGAATCAGCCAATTCTGTGACATGCTTGACAAAGGTGATGGCAGCTTCTCTTATTTGGGTGATTTCTTCTTCTACAACAGCAGGAAATTGGGAGGTAATTCAGTGGGATGCAGCCCTTCTTTAAATTCAATGACAGAGGCTGCCACGGCTTCATGAAAATGGTGACTTTTGGTGAAGCCACCGCAGCCTTGAATAGCTGATAGTCACACAGGAAAGGGGTAGCAGCGGGCTTAAGGATAAATTTTTGGGCGGTAAAGGGGCATTAAAGTCTGAATTAAGATAAGATTCTAAATTAATTGGTAAGTCTGGTGGTGGGACAATTTCACAAAATTCGTCCACTTCATCCAATAAGTCCCATGGATTTTGGTTGAGTAGGATTGATTCAGTGATACATGGCTTAGGTTGGTATGTTTAGGGGCGGGAAATTGGCTGGATTGAATTTGGGTCTAACCTTGCACCCAATCGGTTGGTATGTATGTAAATTGGCCATCTTGGGCATGGGTTGCTAATTTTTGCTTTAGATTCAATGAGCGCTCAGCCTGTGAGGGTGGGGGCAGCCAAAATCCCCATTTGAGCGCTGTTGATGTGGCCACATTGGCAAAGTTGGTAGTGTTTGCATGGGTCAAATTGAAACAACATACTTACTTCATATGATCCAATTTGTGACATAGGGAAAATTATGCCATTGTCAGTGTGAGCCCAAAAGAAACAATCAGGTATGGATGGGATATAGGTATGTGGTGGGATGTGCTGGGCCATGTTTAGTTTTTGGGGGGTAATGGTGGCCATTGCCTGAGGTGCTGCTAGGTGCTCAGCACTACTTGGGACAAGGAATTGAGGATGGGTTTGTACCATAAGTAAACAGCCCTGACATCTACTCCTCATATAGAGTTTGAGAGGAAGGTGAGAGGGAAGGTTTGTAAAGGTCATCATGAGTGTGGTATCATTGGGGAGAAAAGTTCAGGTAGTGGTAATGGGGGTGCTTTTATATATTAAGGGCGTAGCTGCCGCTGCCTTCAAACTCCCACCAAGATTCATAAGATGGGCGATGCTCCTAACAGAATCTGCAACCATGGCTGTATGCGGCCCTGGATTTTTAACAAACAATATCAAACCACACAGAGGGCTCAAACAAGGGGATCCCTTCAGCCCACTGCTATACAATTTCAGCTTTGACCCACTCCTCCGAGTAACTGACTCACGTCTCATGGGGATAACTGCACAAGGACAACCAACAGTCAAGATACTGGCTTTTGCAGATGACTGCGTAGCAGGTATAGCAAACAATGAAGATGCCTGACAGCTGGAAAACACTCTAGAGGAATACTTTAAGGTGAGCAATGAATCGCTCAACAAAAAAAAGACAGAAATCATCCTCTTAGGCAAATACACAAACAATTGGGCCAAAACATCAGAACCTCACACCAACACTCGAAGAAAAAACCCAATCATTTTACCCTTTGCAACACCTCCCACCACCACTCCTTTCCAACACCTTGGAATCTGGCTAGAATCAGGGGGATATGCTAATGAGACAATGGAAAGTAACCTGTTACAACGGGTATCCAAACGCGTAGCCTCCCTCAAGGGGAGAACCCCAGGACTAACAGGACGAGTTACAGTTGCTAACTCGCTCATCCTCCCAATACTGTGGTACCAGGACCATGCGATAGCCTTCTCACCTACCTTTATAACCTCAATTCGCGCGCTTATCCAGGGCTGGCTGTGGCCTGGCTCTCACCCTCCTATACGGATGGAAACACTATTTGGCCCACGCTCAAGCAAAGGCATGGGACTAATAGATTTTGAGAGCCATGCCAATCACATCCTAGGTACCTGGATAAAGGAAATCCTTGCTCCAGACCTCCCGCAACAACATTGGTCCAGAGCAGCAAGGACTAACTTTGCACAGGCGCTCAAATTATCCAACCCACATAGTCCACCCAGACTACTTTCATACCTTGCCAAGCACCCTACTGCAACAGGTCCGCATGGAACCTCCCCTCATTTCAAACATATCCTCCAAACTATCCGCCGTATGGGATGGACCATAGAGAATATAGGTACTATACAGGGAAGGGGACGACCCAGCCCCCAATTCAAATTAAGAAACCCAGAAAACCAACCCCAGAGGGATATGCTCGCAACAACCCCAAGCATAGCTAGGATAGAATACCTAGATATGATGGACATTCCCCTATGATTTAACCACACAGAAAGCAATGTGGAAAATGACACACCGCCTACTCCTACAACCAAGGATAGGAGCAAACGCCTGGCGCTGTTTGAGAAGGACCTATAGGACGGCGGACTGCTCCAACTCCTTCCACAAAACATGTGCAGTATGTGGAGGGGAGGGATCCCTATATCACCGTCTAGAAACATGCCCCCAACCAAAGCTATATGGCAGAAAGTCGCACGCCTGCTCAAGATTCAAAACGAACAGGAATTCTCAATTTAAAGAGCATCTTCGCGCTCCAGGTCGAGTCACCAATCCCATCTACCCTCCGCTCCCTAATAATACCCATTGCAATGTGAACAATACACACAATTGCATTAGATGTGTTCAAGGGCACGGTCCCAACCATTCATGGGATTATTAACAGATTCCATGTCCACTTACTAGAGCACTTCCAAGCCTGGCTCTATGAATATATGAGACCAAGACAAAAAGCTCTCATAGAATCATGGTTCCTACTCTGGTTCCTCCACACAGACCCTCTCCTTCACACCTGCTCCATAGTAGGGGAAACCCCATCAGAGTAGTGCACCAACCCCCCCATACCTGGCAGTCCCGCTGGCAACAGGGGTAACTTGAGTACCCTGGGGTGCCCAATTTTTATATTTGTTAGTTATTCTCTTAGTTTCACATATATTCATTAATGTCTGTCCCCTGTTCAGCTTACCTCGGTTAGATAAAAGGGCGTAGCTGCCGCAGTGTCTGCAACCTCTTTGGTAGGAAAGCCAATATTAAAATAGCCCTTATAAAGGGTGGAAGTCAATAAAACCCGCTGGAGTGAAGGTGGCCATTGCCAGCTCAAGAATTGCTTTGTCAGTATATTGGAAGACACGTCCATATCTGACTCAGAGGTAAAAGCAGATATTGGAATGAGATAGGGTAAGGGGGTGAGGGCGGGTTGGGTGATATCATGCAAGGTGCAGCGTTAAGTCACCTGGAGGGATGAAGTGGACAGTTGTATTAGGCAGACTGGATGAGCCCATCCACATGTGTTTTCCTGTTGATAATAAATGTTAGCAGGTGGAGCACGGCTGCCCCACACTGAGGCAGCAGGTGGTGGATCTGAGGACATAAATGGGAAACTGATGTGGTATAGGTAGCGGTGGAAAATTAACAGTTACTATTTTATCAAAATCACTTGAATTTGATGTCAAGCAGAAAGAGATTTTTTATTATTGTAGGTATAAGGGTAAGTAAATAGATTTAATTCCATGTGGTTCCCAAAATTGTAATTACATAACTTTTCTTAAAAAAGAAGGAGCCCATTTTCTGCTAGCTAAATTATTATGGAAATGAAGAGCTTGGCTACACTGTATATAAGCGCTTGATACTAATGCATTACTTGGTAAACCTTCCTCTGTCTAACCCACTTTTTATTTTAAGACCTATGAGTCCAAAGAAAAGAATGCTTCTATTTTCAGGAAGTAGTGGACCAAATGAATGCATTATCTTTAGTCATAGATAAAAACAGTATCCAAGAATTTTCATGAGACTTTTTTTTCACTTGATAATTTTCTCCCATTATGGATCAAGACTTCCTCGCCAGCAAACTCAGAAAAATTAAAATCTATGGCTCACCTTGACAATTGGCCAATCACATTATGTCCACCTTGGTTGAGCCTTGAAGTTGTAAGAATTTTAGATTTTATTATTATGTTGGTTAGTTCTATTGAAGGCAAATTCTCCCATGTAGTGCTACTGACAGTATAATAGCTCTGCTTATTAATTTAGTATGATGGTTTCAATTTAATAAGTTTAATCCCTTTACTAACTACTTATATAGAATTTCAATATCAATCATCCTTGGTTAGAAACCATAAGCTCACATGATATCAATAATGCCATTTGACATCTACTTCACTATCTAGCTTAGACTTGTTTAAGTAATTACTAAAAGATTATTAGGACTGCACTTATAGGATATGAAGGCTATGTGATTATATTTTAAAATTTTAGTTTTTTGATCCTTATTCAAACCATATTTTTACATTACTGACTTTTACATATACAGTATTTTATTTTTTAGCACTAGTGGTGCCCAACCCAAAAGGGCGAACCGCCACCATCTTTATTTTCAAATGAGTCAAACATATGGATTATTGTAAATAAAAAATTCCTAATATAACCCCTAAGTTATCAGCCTAGGAAGCCATATCAGGGGGTGAGAAAGCTTTGGGGGAAACTTTTATCTGGCGCCTGCTTTAGCTGGTTGACCATAACGGACAACATAGGGGTTGGGGCATAAGCTACCTGTGGCATAAGGAGGTATAATTGTGGGTTTTCTTTGTTAATGAGGATGGCAGTGTCCATCACCTTAACATATTGAGCAAGTTGATGCTCATCAAAAGTGATGAGAGCAGGTACACAAGTGAAAGACTTGATGCGCTGGTAAGTTTGGGAATAATTGGGGTCAAACAGAGAAGTTTTTGCCACGTTGAGAAAGTGCAGCTCTCCCAAAAGTGAGCTCCTCAATTTTTATTTTCACATCCTCATCAAAATCATGGGGAAATTTGGGATGGGAATACCCACAACAAGGGGTTCCATCGCCCCATGGAGATGTGGGTAGAGGAGGGTGTTGGCCAGAGCAGCTGCTGCTTCTACCACCATTTTATTAATATTTGTATAGCTATGGAAATCGTTTTTAGATCTAAAATGGCGGGGATGCAAATCAGGAGGATTTACAAAAAAAATCTCCAAGGAAAAATTAAGCTTAAAATTATATGTCAATCTGTATCATTAATCTATCTAATCACTTCAATTAGATTTAAAGTTGCTAATGCTGGGCCAGCCACCATAGTTGGTGCAGTTTTAGATCCTGATTGGCTGCAAGCAGTTGACCATGGCAGCTCATCTAAACTGCCTCGGCCATTGGATCAAGATTATGTAACTCCAACAAATTTTCAAAATAAATTTAAATTTTGAATGGCTGCTGTTTTGGAAGCAGTGCCAGAATTGGCCAAGGTTGGGGGTGGGAAGATCACACCCCACTCAAAAAATTTGGTTGAGGCAGCAGCTGGCCCAGTGCTGGAAGGAGGAGCAGTGGAAGAAGCAGAGGTGGAAGCCATGGGGCACTTGCACTTCAAATGATCTAACTTGAAGCACAAAGGGCATATGGTGTGGCCATTTTTGACGTGCACCCAAAAAGGGTGATCAGGTGCAGATCTGATCACAGTGTGTGGAGGAATCGTGATGTGGGCGTTGCAATGGAAAGGGCAGACCATTGCAAAGGCATGAGGCCCTGCCAACTGACCCACCCATTGGGAACTACAAACTTCAAGATGGGGTCTGTGCCATAAATGGCCAAACTCTCCATCAGTTTGTGGCAAAGGCGTTCAGGTAAGAGAAATAAAGGCAACCTGGAAAACTAGACCACTAAAGTGGCCTCTTCTGGGAGCTGGGTTCATACAGTTGGGAGAAGTTTTTTTATAAACTAATTGCAGCTTGGCTGCTGCCACTGCATCAGCTTCTGAGCAGAAGCCAAGATCAAAATACCCCCTTAAAGGGGCAGAAGTTAACATAGTTGGTGGGTTTAAAAACTGCTGTGTCCATCTCGATGATGGCCATGCTTGCATATGGGAAAAGATTCCCATATTTGACCTGAAGGCTGAAATGCAAATTGCTCTGTGGGAGCACAAAAGGGCTCTGGAGCACCACATGGGCGCTTATGAGGTGGTGAGCCAATTCCCAAGGGGGACATAACGCCTGGTAGCATTAAGAGGGCTAGCAGAGCCAGCCCTGGGCGCACTTTGGCAGTGGCTGAAAAATGCCAGATGGTGGTGCACCACCACCCAAAGCCAGGGCAGCAGGTATTGATTGCATCAACATTGGTAAGCTTTGGCTCATTTGATTGGTCATTTTTTTGTATTTTTTTATAAAATCTGAATTGGCTTCAATTTAGGTATCAAAGCGAAAGAAAAATTTATATTCAGTATCATATTTATTAGTACTAGATCCAGTATTGTATTCAATTATACTTTCTAAATACTTTTATTGTCTATAAATAATGTTATAAATTCGTAACTAAGGTACCCTGTAAGGCATATGTTTATATTAATTTTTAATAATTAAAAAGCTCTGTTACACCATCTTTAACCAAGGTCATCATATTTTTGAAAGATCCATATATAAAGCCAGGTATTTGCAACCTCGAAGCCTTATTTATATGATAGATGCTTTTTACTGCTGCACTTTGACTTGAGTTTTGGTTTATAAATCCCAAGTAAGATGCTTTTTAGGACCCATTTGGAGATGATTTAGCGCTAGGTTGTGCACCACTTAATTCATTCTTTATTATCAGATGATCCTAAAGAATAGAGAATGGATGGGCTTTAAATAATAGGACCTTTAAGGTCAAGTCCACGCAGTTTCAAACTTCAGTTCAGAATTATAGTAAATGACTTACTTGCCAGCTCTCATCATTATTTGTTTTTATCACTTCATGAAACTAAAATATTTGAGGCATGGAACACCCCATTCTTACCTTTTCTTTTTTTGTATTGTTCTTGTGGTGCCCAGCTCTCTGAGGTTTTAAAATGTCTATAGTTTGTCTCATTAACAAAATAAAGGTTCTTCTGGATAAAATTGCATTGCAAACCTGTCATTTTTCCATTAAATGTTTTCTACTATGAGGTGGAGTTATTTTTTGCATTAGGCTTTAACAATACCTCAGATGTTCATCCCACATTATGAGTATTGATTCATACAATCAAATGGCCCTGAACATAGAGCAAATTGACAATTAAAACGGTATATTTCTAATTATGGCAGTATGTTTTCACTTCCAACTGAGTCCAGAAATGGTATATCTATGAGACTCATAAAATCTCTCTAAACCCCATGTATTTGTTACTTTTTATCATCTGAGTCAAGGAAAATCATATCAGTGATACTATGTTGCAAGGATAAATGACTTTCGCCAAGATTCAGAAATTTTGATACCTACTATTAGGTTTCTACCAGATGCGCTCACTGGTGCTATTGCTGGGAAACCCAATATGGTGGCAAACTGCAGGAGGCTATGGTCAGCCATGAGGACATGAGCTTTATTTAGACGCAGAGATGGATGAGACTTTGTTCAATAGAATAAAGTAAGAACTTAAATAAATAGAAAAAATTGTATTTTACTGAAAAAAACTTTATTAGGAATAAGCAAGTAATATTTATAATAATGTTGAAGAGTAAAATGAATTATGATTCATTAAAATGGCAAAGAGCAATTCATCAGCCATTCTTGATTCCCATGTGGTTTGTCCCTCATCACGTCCCACTTTTATGGTCAGCTGAGCTTCTTGATATCATGGTGATAGTCTCATAGCATATGTCAAATTAGAATTAACTTTAAGTGGGAGCTCTTCCAATGGTCCGGGTTTTGAGGTTCAACTTATTAGCTTACATAATTAACAGCTGTTAGAGATATTGGTAGCTTTGGGCCACAGGTAATGGAGTTGTGTAAATGTGGCCCTGGAATTAGATAAATTATTTGTAAATAATATTAGAATGAATACTAACCAATTTAAAAGTAATTCTGATAATACTCCAAATTTAAAGCTTAAATTAATGATGTGGAATTGAGCCTAAATTTGGGACTTATGGGACCATTTGAGTAGTCTGAAGGTCGTGCCACACAGCAGCATCAGTCAACCTTCTACCCAGGACAAGGCCTACACCTTGCATAGGGAGAATCCTGACACCTACCATAAAAAATAATTTAGCTAACATTTAAAAAAGTAAAAGTCTCATATGTGGTCCACTTACTCAATTCATCTGGTCTCAGGACCCCTTCAAAAACCTTTTATCATTTTAAAATGTTACCTTTTACTTTTCTTTCTCGTTGCAGTCACTTTTGCAACCTATTCAATTCAAGTCTGAATCTAGTTTGATAATCTCACAGAGGAGATTAGTCTGCGCCCATGTCAGGGAGCAGTTGGGCAAGTAAGGTAAGAGGAGCAGGTGGTAGGCCCACAGCCTCAAGCATTTGAAAATGCCCCAGAGAAACTGGCAGAATAGACAAAAATTTTAAAAAACTGGCGGTCACTATTTCCCTGGAAATCCTCACATGGTAAGCATGATGCAACCAGTAAATCAACACGCCACACTCCCAGCCACTTTCATCAGTGGAATACGGAGTCCACATGTTTCTGGACATCCAAAATACGGCCTTATGGGAAAAATTCTGTGAAGATGTGCACACAATTTTCCCGACCGCGGTGTACGTCGCACCTCACTCCATGTCACGTGGTTGGCTGGACCTAGGTTTTGAAAGCAAAATGGCAGCAGACGAGGCTGCAGCGGTGCACATATTGGTTGACCTCCCCAAAGGGCAATGGGTCATTGAAACTAAATGCACCAGATGGACAAAATCAAACCTAATTTTCCTCATGTTTGACTTTTTGCCTACTACGGTAAAACGTGACATTTTGGAACAACACCTGAAAGATGGTCTCACCATATATGGCGAAATACTTTCTTTTAAAATGCAATGCTTCACACTGATGCCACACCTGTGCACCGCAAAGCCATCAAAGTTCTGACCCTGACTGAGGAGATTGCGAAGGACCTAACCCAGATCCTACATTCCACTTTTATTAATACTACAGGGCATACCACCCACTCATTCTGGGTGACCGTGGACAGCGCGCCCCCCATCTGCACCCACTGTGACATGTTTGGCCATAAGGCGCATGCATGCCCCACTAAGGAGGGCGTCACATTCCAAAAGCACCCCTCAGCAGCCATGGCAAGTGTAGAGGCGCACTATGAACCAACTGCAAGCACCTAAGAGGCTTTCCCATGGGGAGCACAAGGCTGCTACCTACTGGTAAAGCCTATCTCCCCACAAGAGCAGAAGAAGGCCAAGCAGGCCCACAGGGCCGCGGCCAAGGAAGCGGCCAAAGCTAACACTACTATCCCACACTCCCAACGCCAGGAGGACATTGAAACCTTCGTGGCAGAAGCAACTCAGGAATCCATCAACCAATCAGATTGGGAAGCCCATGCTGAATGGGCCACTCAATCTGGGGATCCAATGGGTGACTCAATCTCACCCAATCGTTGCACCCAAGCTCCAGTTGAAACTGACTTGGGGCCCATCCCAACTGAAAAAAAAATTTTGACCCGCTCAATGGTGCACCAAACTCATCTGCACCACAAAAAATTTGTCTGATGTCAGGGAAACAAAAAGCGAAGGCTAAAGCCAACGCAACTCTTTCTGCAAACATTAACATAAATCCCAATAGTGTTGCTGCTAACACCCTCACTGCTGTGAAGGCCCATGGGGATCTAGAGGAGGCTAGTGGGCCTGGGTGCCCACCCCTTGCACCTAAGGTGCGATGGGGGAAACCTTCACTTTAGGGACGTTGAATAACACTGGACTCAAGGCCTCCCCATCCTGGGCTAGGAAACTGAGTTTTTTACAACAAATTTTACCCGTGGATATTCTGGCCATCCAGGAGTCCCACTGTCCATGAGGTTCCGAGGAAGCTTGGAAAACAATGCTCCTCCCATCCCTATCCTTTTGGTCAGAGCACTGTGGGGTGATAATTTGGAAAAATAATTTTTTCAAATTTTTATCATCAGAAACCTTCCTCAATGGCCAAGTCCTCATTGTCACCTTCTCGTGGGCTGACGTGGTACATGCTATCATCAACATCTATGCCCCAAATGGTGCATGAAAGCGTCAGGAATTTTTATCATTGGTCAAATCCCTCCCTCTACCCCCAGACCCTTTTGTAGTTGGCGATATGAACTGCTGGCTAAACACTTCAAGGGACCGGTGGCCTTCCTCCTCCCACGCCCCCCAGGGCTGCATTGAACTTCGCGTTCTAAAGGCCACCCTTGGGTTAATGGATGCGCTGTCGCAGCAAGCCCTGCTGCTCAAGAACATGACGCGCCCCCACGTCCACAATGGCCAATTAAGGTCCATATCCCGCATTGACCTTATCCTTTTGCCAGCGAAAGTCCAACCCCACATTTCCCACTTCCAAAAAACAAAAATGGAATTCTCTGACCATCGACTGGTCTTGATAACCTACCACCTACCTGTCACAGCTGCTAAGGCCCCATATTGGTGCAAAATCCGCCCCTCTGAGCTTGCATCACCAGGATTTTCCACATGGGTGGAATCAGCAACTTTGGCAAAAGATTTTGTTGCACCATTTTGTGTGGACCCCATTTCCACATGGGCAACTTTCAAAGATGATACCTTCCGCCACTCTCGCCACCTCTCCTCCAGATACTCACGAGCCACATCAGCTGTCATTTTGTGCGCTCTGGCAGAGTTGGCACACCTGGAGTCCAATATCCCAGCTACAGGATACAGCTCTGCATGTGGCCGGAAGTGGGCAGAGGCAGCCGCCCACCTAAACGCTCTCAAAAGGCAACACAAACATCAGGTTTGTGTTCAGTACAGGGCCAAACGCATCACAAAAGGCGACAAGTGCACCGCACATTTGTTTAAAAAATTTGCACCATGCCAGAGCGTGGCATGCACACAGGTGTGAAGATCGGATGATTCCATTGTGGATATGCCAACTGAAGTGGCAATCGAAACATAAAAGTATTACTCCAAGTTGTACCAATCTGATCCAATTCAGCTGGCCGAAGTAGCAGAATTTCTCAACTGAGCCCACATCTGCACTGTTTTCCAGTACCCAGAAACAATGAATATGATTACTCTGAACGAATTATGGACAGCCATCCGTGGTGCACCAAACTGAAAATGCCCAGGCCCAGATGGCATTCCATATGAATTCTACAAAAAGTACTTCAAATATATATCCCCACTACTGCTGGCCTCACTTAACCAGAGCCTTTTGAAAACGCGCCTCCTGCCAGGAGGACAAGAGGCCTTCACCGTCACACTCTTCAAGAAAGGGGATAAGCTAGACTTAGCCAACTGGCGCCCCATTTCTTTAACTAACACGGATACAAAAATTTTAACTAAAATCATGGCTAACCGTTTAGGGATTGTAGCATCTGCCACCATCTCCCCAGAACAATTTGGTTTCATACACAGAAGGTCGATTTGGGACAACGTGCACTCTGTGGCCAACACATGCCAGTCCACAGCCTCTGGGGCACTTGCATTCTTGGACCAACAGAAGGCCTATGATAGAGTAAACTGGGAATACCTCAGGGTCTGCCTCCAACAATTCTGCTTACCCCCTCGCTTCATCAACTGGGTGATGCTGCTCACAGAATCTGCAACTATGGCAGTACGGGGCTCTGGCTTCCTAACAGAATTAGTCCGCCCTCAAAGGGGCTTACGACAAGGGGACCCCCTTAGCCCACTCTTATATAACTTCAGCCTTGACCCACTACTTTGAAACGTGAATGCCCAACTCACTGGGGTCCATGTACCAGGCCAATCCCCAGTCAAGATGATGGCGTTTGCAGATGACTGTGTGGAAAGGGTGTCTAATAATAAAGATGCATGCGCACTTGAAGCCCTCATCCAGGAGTATTCCCGGGTAAGTAACACTGCACTGAATGCCTCCAAAACCAAAATCATCCTCCTTGGATGGTATCATAACTGCTGGGCCCCTGCAACCAGTGCTCATCCCGGCCCATCTGCTCGCACATGCGCTCGCCCTTTATCAGTATGGTTAGAGGTCATGTTTGGCCCTCATCATCATGGTGGCATGGGCCTACTTGACTTCAAAGCCCATGACGCCAAGATCCTGGGCACCTGGATTGCGGCCGTCACTGCTCCTACACTCCCCTCCCAACACTGGTCCCGCGTGGCCTGCTCCAACTTCTCCCGCGCCTTGGGCCTCAACAATCCATCGAGCCCCCACTCCCTGATGAACTACCTGGCTTCACACCCATCGGCCACAGGCCCTCACGGGACTAAAACCCACTACAAACGAATCCTCCTCTCCATGCGGAGCGCTGAGTGGAGAATTTGTATTAGTGGACATACAACCTGAAGAGGCCGCCCCTCACCCCAGTTCACACAAGAGGTACAGGGGCTACCCATCCATGATGGCGTGATCCCCACACAGCCCCATGTCCTATCCAGGGTGGACTACCTGGACATGATGGACATCCCTTACTCCATTGAGACCCAAAAAACTTATGGAAATACACACACCATCCTCTGTTGCTGCCTCAAATCTGTTCCCATGTATGGCGCTGCCTAAGGTGGGTGTACCATACAGCTGAGCGCTCTAACGCTTTACACTCATCCTGCGTCATGTGTGGCCAGTATGGAACGCTGTTCCACTGCCTGGAGAAGTGTCCTTAATCTAAAGTGATATGGCGCGAAGTCCAACATCTGCTTGGCCAGGATCAAACACATCCCTTCAGCCTGTCAAGATATATGTTTGCTCTATCAATGGCCTCCCCTTCCACCCTCCCTCCATGCTCTGGTGGTTGCAATAGCCATGTGGACTATCCACACGATTGTCTTGGATGCCATCGCAGGCTCCACTCCCACCCTTCCAGAAGCTGTCCACAGATTCTGGTCTCATTTGGTGGACCACTTTCAGGCGTGGATGTTTGGATACCTCCCACCATGTCACCGACAGCTGGTCTCCTCCTGGTTCCCAGTTTGGTTCATCAAATCAGACCCTTTCCTCCACATGTGTTCAATTGTGGCTACGGCCCATTCACACGTTCCCTCCCCTCCCCATAAGTGGCGTTCCCGCTGGCAACAAGAGATAGCATCGCTTCTCTGGGGTGCCTTCCATGTTACTAAGTTTTGTCTCTTTTGGGTTGACATTTGGAAGTGTCTGTCCCCTGGTCAGCCTTCCTTGCAATAAATTTAAAATTTAAAATGTTACTTTTTGATTGTTGATCTAGACTTCAGAAGTGATTTTACACAATCTGAGCGCCCTCTATCCCCAATCAAATTTTCATAACATATATAAAATTTATGAGCCAGCCAATTCTTTGGCCAGGCCTAAACCTAGACTTTAGTAAGACCTCCAACTCCCCCATTTTCATAACTCATAATATAAGTTGTTATTTTTTAGTATTTGAGGTGGGTTGACCTTGGGACAAATATACCACTTTTAAGAATTTTTATAGTCCAGTACAGGTTTTGAACTTGTATTGAACAAAACCTGCACTAGGGAGGAAGTGGGTTTTACCCTTCCAGGCAAACCATCCTTGTATTAATTTTTCATTTAGCCATCTATTGGTATACTTTAACTAGTTTGTACATCTAGACATACAATAAATCTCCTGTTAAACTAGAAGTTTTGTATTGGCTTAATTTTAAATTTGCCACATTTCATTGAGCTGGTTTGAATTTTTATTGGAAAATTTATAATCAATTTTCACATCTTTTATTTAACCGAGGTAAGCTGACCAGGGGACAGACGTTACTGAATATACGTGAAACTAAGAGAATAACTAACAAATATAAAAATTGGGCACCCCAGGGTACTCAAGTTACCCCTGTTGCCAGCGGGACTGCTAGGTATGGGGGGTTGGTGCGCTACTCTGAGGGGGTTTCCCCTACTATGGAGCAGGTGTGAAGGAGAGGGTCTGTGTGGAGGAACCAGAGTAGGAACCATGATTCTATGAGAGCTTTTTGTCTTGGTCTCATATATTCATAGAGCCAGGCTTGGAAGTGCTCTAGTAAGTGGACATGGAATCTGTTAATAATCCCATGAATGGTTGGGACCGTGCCCTTGAACGCATCTAATGCAATTGTGTGTATTGTTCACATTGCAATGGGTATTATTAGGGAGCGGAGGGTAGATGGGATTAGTGACTTGATCTGGAGCGTGAAGATACTTTTTGATATTGAGAATTCCTGTTCTTTTGAATCTTGAGCAGGCGTGCGACTTCCTGCCATATAGCTTTGGTTGGGGGGCATGTTTTTAAGCTAGATGTAGGGATCCCTCCCCTCCACATACTGCACATGTTTTGTGGAGGGAGTTGGAGCGGTCCACCATCCTATAGGTCCTTCTCAGACAGCGCCAGGCGTTTGCTCTTATCCTTGGTTGTAGGAGTAGATGGTGTGTCATTTTCCACATTGCTTTCTGAGTGGCTAAATCATAGGGAATGTCCATCATATCTAGGTATTCTATCTTAGCTATGCTTGGGGTTGTTGCGAGCATATCCCTCTGGGGTTGGTTTTCTGGGTTTCTTAATTTGAATTGGGGGCTGGGTCGTCCCTTCCCTGTATAGTACCCATGTTCTCTATGGTCCATCCCATACGGCGGATAGTTTGGAGGATATGTTTGAAATGAGGGGAGGTTCCATGCGGACCTGTTGCAGTAGGGTGCTTGGCAAGGCATGAAAGTAGTCTGGGTGGACTATGTGGGTTGGTTAATTTGAGCGCCTGTGCAAAGTTAGTTCTTGCTGCTCTGGACCAATGTTGTTGTGGGAGGTCTGGAGCAGGATTTCCTTTATCCAGGTACTTAGGATGTGATTGGCGTGGCTCTCAAAATCTATTAGTCCCATGCCTCAGCTTGAGCATGGGCCAAATAGTGTTTCCATCCGTGTAGGAGGATGAGAGCCAGGCCACAGCCAGCCCTGGATAAGCGCGCGGATTGAGGTTATAAAGGTAGGTGAGAAGGCTATTGCATGGGCCTGGTACCACAGTATTGGGAGGATGAGCGAGTTAGCAACTGTAACTCGTCCTGTTAGTCCTGGGGGTTCTCCCCTTGAGGGAGGCTACGCGTTTAAATACCCGTTGTAACAGGTTACTTTCCATTGTCTCATTAGCATATCCCCCTGATTCTAGCCAGATTCCAAGGTGTTGGACAGGAGTGGTGGTGGGAGGTGTTGCAAAGGGTAAAATGATTGGGTTTTTTCTTCGAGTGTTGGTATGAGGTTCTGGTGTTATAGGCCAGTTGTTAGTGTACTTGCCTAAGAGAATGATTTCTGTCTTCCTTTTGTTGAGCGATGCATTTCTCACCTTGGAGTATTCCTCTAGAGTGTTTTCCAGCTGTCAGGTATCTTCATTGTTTGCTATACCTGCTACGCAGTCATCTGCAAAAGCCAGTATCTTGACTGTTGGCTGTCCTTGTGCAGTTATCCCCATGAGACGTGAGTCAGTTACTCGAATGAGTGGGTCAAAGCTGAAATTGTATAGCAGTGGGCTGAGGGGATCCCCTTGTTTGAGCCCTCTGTGTGGTTTGATCTTGTTTGTTAAAAATCCAGGGCCACATACAGCCATGGTTGCAGATTCTGTTAGGAGCATCGTCCATTTTATGAATCTTGGTGGGAGTTTTAATGCATGTAGACATTCTTTTAGGTATGGCCAGCTAACACGGTCATACGCCTTTTCCTGATCCAAGAAGACCAGGGCACCAGTTGCTTTGGATTGGCAAATATTTGCAACAGGGTGAATATTGTTCCAGATTGAACGCCCTGGTATAAACCCAAACTGGTTGGGTGACAGGACGTCAGAGGCAATTGCGCCCAATCTGACTGCTAAAATTTTTGTTAGAATTTTTTGTGTCAGTATTGGAGAGTGCAATTGGGCGCCAGATGGCCAGGTCCAACTTGTCACCCTTTTTATACAAGGTTATAACATAGGACCATGACCTCCTGGTAATAGGCGTTTTTCTAACAAGCTCTGGTTTATAGACACTAATAGGATGGGGGCGATTTGTTAAAATATTTTTTATAAAATTTGTAGGGTATCCCATCAGGCCCTGGGCATTTCCTTCTTGGTGCACCGCGAATTGTTTCCCAAAGCTCCTCCCATGTAATAAGGGATAGTATATTGTAATTTGGTGGTGTACTTTGCATCTCGGCAGTTTGAATAAATTCTTTAATTTTTTGTGAATTTGTTGGTGTTTTGTGGTATAGTTCTATGTAATAGCAGTGTACTTCCGCCTTGACCTCCTCTGGGTCAGTTGCCACGGTGCCGTTGGTCTTGTGGACCAGTGCACGTGGGCTGGATTCCACGGGTTTAGAATTGGCAGAAAAAGTATATTGAACAGGTTTTGCCTTCCTTTATGAACTTACCTTTGTTTGATACTTTGATTCTGTGTTGGTGTTCAAAGATGAGATTGTTAAGTCAGGCTGAAATTTCTGCCCATTTGCGCCCCAGTTAGGGCTATAGCCAGATCTTGGAGTATTTTTTTCAGGTGGTCTAGTTCCACCAAGGTACACTTGATTGTGGCCATGTTCGCGGTGTACTTTCGTGATGCAATATGTCAGGTTTTGTTAATTAAATCCTTTTTGAATATTTCCCATGTTCCGATGGGGTCCAAAGTGAATGGGGCTGTGAATTCTGGGTTTGTAGCCTTGTTTTAGACCCAGTCAGATATCTCAGGCAATTTTATATTTTCTGGGTGAAGCTTTCTTCAAGGCGACACATGTATGTGGGATTGGGTTGGCGCTAACTGCACTGTAACTAATTTGTGGTCAGAAAATTGATCTTTTTTGTTGTAAATTTAGAGATTCTTGAGTGGTGGGATTGTGGGATGAGGATGTGGTCAATACAACTCATCGATATGAGCACTCACTCGCATATGTTGGGTCTTGTCATGTGGGGAAAAGTGGTGAATTGGGGGGAAGAGCATCCTGTAAGCCAAGAGATGCCTTCATTGTGCGATATTCAATGTGTCCAGGTGGGTATCCCCTGGGATTAGGCCATCAATATGTATTGGGGTTATCCCAGCGGTTGAAATCGCCTAACATGATGATATCTGGTGGGAGGGTGAGAGTAAAATGTTTTTAAAAAAATTTTCTCTCAGTTGCAGTGCACAGTGCATAGATACATGCTAACGAAATTATTTCATCTTGGCATGTGATTGTTGCTACCAGGACTTGACCATGCAAGTGCGATGATGAGTTTGTAATTTTAAATTTTTTTGTTGTTTTGGACTATCACCCCACAGTGAGATGTCCATACTGATTGTGATGGTGCGACCCTGGTTGACCAGGATTCTTCTTCCCCTTGTAGGCAGTGGGTTTCTTGAATGGCCAAGATGTCTACAAGAGGTTTTCGCAGGAATGCCAGCTTTTTGGCTTAGGACTTATGAGCCCTGGCTCCTGCAATGTTTAGCATCCCTATTGACACTGAGGTGCCCGCGGCGCCTCAGGAGCAGTTGGGAGGGCCCTCTGGCCCTATCCCACCGCAGCTCATTTTGGCCATGCTCCACGTCTGTACTCCAACTCTTTCACTGCCATTGTTGGTTCCCTTGATCTGACCCAGTGATTCAAGGGAATTTCAGTTTTTTGCATTTGTGTCAACTTTTCCCGCACAGGTCTCATGTTGATTTGATGCGGATTGTTGATTGGATTTTATAGTTTTGAGGTTCGACTTTGTTGCATTGTGCACCGCAATTTCACCCAAATTGCGGTTGCATTGTTCCTCAGTATTTGCATGACTGATGACGCTTTGTGTCTCAGTCTGGTTACTATGAAAATTTTCAACCTGGGCATATTGTTCTGATTGGTTGGTTCGGTGAATATCCAAAATATCCTCCTGAATTTGTCCAGGGTTAATGGCAGACTCCACGTGTGCCACTGCTTTGGTCGCTGCTCTCTTGCGGGCTTTATATGCTTCTTTACGTTGTTTACTTGTAACTGGGTCCACGACGGAGTATAGTCCATCTTCACTCCAGCGGAATGGGTGGTGACCATCAGTCATTTTGGCGAAGTTTTCATTATCTTTGTCCATAGCTTCTTTGCAAAACTCATTTTCCATTAAGCCCTCTTTCACAGGGCATGCATGTTCCTTGTGGCCCAGTGAGCCACAGTGGTTGCAAATGGGCGGTGCGCGTTCTGGTGTAACTCAGAATGCAGCCAACTGGCCCCCATCTGCAAAGTGAAATTCTGCTGTGCGTGGAATTCTGGATAAATCCTCTTCCACTTCTGAGAAGGGGTTGATTACAGCGATAGCTTTGCCTGTGCACAGGTTGGGCATTAAGCAAAAATGCTGTAATTCGAGTTGTTGGATTTCTCCATAGGCCATGAGACCTTTGCAGAGCTCCTCCTTGATTACCTTATGAGGAAGGTTGGTGGGGAGCGAGTCAAAGGAGATGAACAAAGTTTTCACTTTGTTCCATCTGGTGCGCATGGTGCGCACAATTTTTTGCCCTCAGGGAGGGCAATTTCCACACAGATTTTTGCTGTGACATCAGCTTCATTGGCTGTTTTGAAACCAATGTCAATCCAGCAGTGGCCCATGTTGTTGGTGGCTACATACACCGCGTGAGGGAAAAGTGAGGGCTGTGCCTCACATGTTTTCTCCCACAGGGTCGGTGACTCATCCCCAAGGAAGAGTCAGATCCCATGCTCCACCTTTTATAAAGGTTGGTTGAATTGAATGTACATGTATTGCGCGTGCTTTACAGTAAATATTATAAACCCAGATGGTGTCTGAGTTTGCGATTTTTTTATGGATTGGGTTTCTGGTCCCCCTCCAGGGCGTTTCTTGCCCTTAGTTGCACCGTTAAGTGCACCACTTGCCGCGATGCTCGCCCATGTTGTATTATTTTTGTTATTAAAGTCACCCATCTTTCCTGTTTGTGATTATCCAATATGCTGTTCAAATCAAATCATAGTAACTAAAGTGATTGTTATGAGAAAGAAGAGCATCAATTTTCACATAACTAACCCAAATTAAAAAAGGTATGTGTTCTGCTTTAGCACTTTTTTAATATGGGCTTTCTCTTTATAGTTTTTGTACCTTTGTTACACACTACCCTAAAAATGGATCCCCTCTTGTCACCCCCTCAGACCCAGTAATGGGCTCAGTTCAACCTCAGGCATGAAATAAGATTACTGAGGTGATATTGTTCTTGCAGCCCTTTTTTCCATAATGTCAACCCTTCTAGATAAACATTTATCTCTCTTCCTCCACTATGCACTATTATGAAGCCTTTGGTAGGATCCTTTTCTATATTGAAGGTGGGATGAACTAGAAAATCACTGCACCAAATAATATGGAAATGGAACTTTTAAATGGATGGGGAAGGGGATAAATACTGTTAAACCTCTACATACAGCGTTCTGATTGGCCAGAACTCCATGTACCACCTTGCTATCTGCTATCTTGGTTTAGGACATTGGTGCATAACTTTAACTAAGTTGTAAATTGTCTCCTACCCAAAGTTCATATACCAGGATTAAACTCAAGGGGCAGTGTTCATTAGATACATACTTTATTTCTGGTGCACCATCCTTCCTTTGGTATGTTCCTAAACACTTACTTCCCTAAAATTTCCACTAAAAAAATTTTATTAAGTCATTTTCATGGGTGCACTCTTAACATTCTGATACAATTCCAAGAATTTAAGCATACAAGTTAGAGCCCTGTCTCAATTTCAATAGCCATTTTACTGACACAATATGAATATAAACTTACTATTTCTGAGGCGCTCATGTTAGTTGTTCTCTTCACATAGCATTTTGTTTTACATCATGTATATCTAAGGTTGATCTTCATTAATTACAAAATCTCATATTATAAGTTACAAAATCAAGAATTATTATATTGGTATATGTTTGTCACAAACTGGTATTTTACCTAATTGTGGCATAATTTGGCATTCTGAACATTAACAATTAAGATATGATCAACCTAATATATCTAGATGTCAATTAATGAACTTGTTAATGAATCTATAATCAATGTTTCATTTGAATTGGGAAAAACATGAATCAAGTTAAGTATCAATCTTGAATCATGGAAAAATCTTTATATGAGTAATATATTAACTTGTGGACAAATGAGGAAATCAATGACATTATGACAGGATGATTTATATGACAGGTTAGTACCTAAGGTTTCCTTTAATCCAAATGATCTTTAGTTTGTAATTCTATCTATAAACTTTTGACCCAATTAACTTGGCCTTTTTACAATAAAAACACTGGTCTAGCACTTTATCTATTACTGATGGCATTACATCAGATTTTGCTCCATAACAATGTTGGAATATGTCCTTGTAGGGGTGAAGCTCAATTTAGGGTTTCTAATAATTTATAATTCACCTCAATCCAAACTTATATCTACTTTAATATTATAATAAATTTATTTTTGGGATAAAGGCCCATTTAACAGATACCTTTAATTTCAAGGCATCAATAAAAGGTTATTCAAGTAAACCTTGCAATCCATAAAACTCAGGACAAGTCACATTATAAGATATCTACCAACTGACAGTATAGGGCAACTGCCCCAATGAATTTATTGCCATATCAATCTATACTGTTTACTAACCTTGTGCCATCTCATATATATTTTTATATTAAAACTATATCACTTGTCTAACACAAGACCATATACCATATGACTAGGATAGTATGTCTTTCATCTCATTTTTTATTTTATTTAATGGAGGCAAGCTGACCAGGGGATGGGCAGTACCGATGCATGTGTAGGAACAAGTGGGGTGAAACATATTAAGGGTTAGGAAAATTGGGCACTTTAGGGTACACAGGTTATCCTGTTGCCAGATGGAACTGCCAGATATGGGGGTTGGTGAGCTACTCCGAGGGGGTTTCCCCCAGTATGAAGCAGATGTGAAGGAAGGGGTCCATGTGGAGGAACCAGATTGGGAACCATGACTTTATGAGTCTCAGTTGCCTTGGATTCAAGTATCCATAGAGCCAGTCTTGGAAGTGCTCCAGAAAGTGGACGTGGAGCCTATTGATTACCTCATGGATGGTTGGTATGGTACCCTTGAACACATCCAAAGCAATGGTTTTGTTTTCACATTGCGATGGTTACCATTAAGGTGTGGAGGGTATGAAGAATTGGGGAATTAAGCTGGAGCGCGAGGAGGCTACCTGAGATGGATAGTTTCTGGTCGTCTTGGATCTTAAGCAGGCGCGCAACTTCCCGCCATATGGCTCTGGATGGGGGGCATTTTTCAAAGCGGTGGTGTAGGGAACCCTCCCTTCCACATACTGCGCAGGTTGCATGGAGGGAATAGGTGCAGTTCTCCATTCTATAGGTCCTTCTCAGGCAGCGCCAGGCGTTGGCTCTTATCCTCAGCTGGAGGAGTGGATGATGCAACATCCTTCATATTGCCTTCTGTGTGGCTAGGTCTTAGGGGATGTCTAAAGCGTCTAGGTAGTCTATTCTAGCAATGGTGTGGGTCATAGCGAGTATGTCTTTACGGGGGTTTTCATCTGGCTTTCTTATCATGAAGTGGGATCTGGGTCGTCCCCTTCCCTGAACAGCGCCAGTGGTAACGGCGGTCCATCCCATGCGGCGGATGGCTCAGAGGAGGAGTTTAAAGTGATGAAGGGTTCCATGTGGGCCCGTTGCATTGGGGCAATTAGTGAGGTATGTTAGTAGGCTGGATGGGTTGTGTGGGTTAAAGATTTTGAGCACCTGCGCGAAGTTGGCCCTCACTGCCCTGGACCAGTGCTGTTGCAGGAGGTCTGGGGTTAGCACTTCATCTATCCAGGTTCCCAGGATGCAGTTGGCATGGCGCTCAAAGTCTATTAAGCCTATGCCTCCACTGGAGTGTAGTCCAAAAAGCGTTTTCACCTGTACATGAGGATGGGATCCAGGTCACAGCCAGCCTGGATGAGCGCGCAAATTGATTTTATGAAGGTGGGCAAAAAGGGGATTGCATGTGCGGGGAACCACAGCATCGGGAGGTTGAGTGAGTTGGCAACTGCTACTTGTCCCATTAGCCCTGGGGGATCTTCCCTTGAGTGCGGTGATGTGGTTGGATACCCATTGTAATAGACTGTTCTCAATTATCCCATTTGCATACCCCCTGTTTCCAGCCATATCCCAAGGTGGCGGACAGGGGTGGTGGTGGGGGATAGTTCAAAGGGTATAATGAGTGGGCTTTTTTGTCTTGGGTGGTTGTGTGTTTTGGGTGATGTGGTCCAGTTATTGATATATCTGCCTAGGAGGATTATTTCTGTTTTCTGTTTATTGAGAGATGCATTACTCACAATGGAGTATTCCTCTAGGGTGCGTTCCAATTGTTGGGCGTCACTACTGTTAGCTATACCTGTCATGCAGTCATCCACAAAGGCTAGTATCTTGACTAGGGCTGACCTTGTGCAGTGATGCCCATGAGGCGTGAGTTGGCAATGCAGAGATTAGTTCAAAGCTAAAGTTGTAGAGTAGTGGGCTGAGGGGGTCCCATTTCTTGAGCTCTCTGCGGGGTGCAATATTGTTGGTTAGGAATCCAGGGCCACATACAGCCATAGAGGCGGATTTTGTGAGGAGCATCTCTCAGTTAATGAACCTGGGTGGGAGGTTGAAGGCGTTTAGGCACTTTCTCAAGTATGGCCAGCTAACATGGTCATATGTCTTCTCCTGGTCAAGGAATACCAGGGCTCCAGTTGCCTTGGACTGGCATGTATTGGCGATGGTGTGTATATTAGACCAGATGGAGCGCCCTAGTGTGAAACCAAATTGATTGGGTGATAGGGCTTTAGAGGCTGGTGTGCCTAGTTTGGTAGTTAGAATTTTTGGTAAGTAGTTTTGTGTCAGTGTTTGAGAGTGCAATTGGGCGCCAGTTGGCCAAGTACAGTCTGTCGCCCTTTTTAAACAGGGTAATGACATAGGATTCCTGGCCTCCAGGCAGGAGACGTGTCACCAGCAGGCATTGGTTCATAGATGCTAGGAGGATGGGGGCGATTTGTTTAAAATATGTTTTATAAAATTCGTAGGGTATCCCATCAGGGCCTGGGCATTTCCTATGCGGTGCACCATGGACTATATTCCAAAGCTCCTCCTGCATTATCAGCTTTAGGAGACTATAGTCTGGTGGTGCACTCTGTATTTTGGTAATGTGTATAATTTTTTATTTTTTGGGGTTGGATGGGGTGTCACAATAAAGTTTAGTGTAATAGTGGTGTATTTCCGTCTTGACCTCCATTAGGTCAGTTGCCATGGTCCCATCAGCTTTATGGACCTGTGCACACTGGGGCAGATTGCCTCAGGAGTGGTATTGGCAGAAGAAGTATCCAAACAGGTTCAGCCTTTTTTTGTGCTTACCTTTCCATGATACTTTAATTCTGTGTTGGTGTTTGTAGATGAGGGCGTTTAGGTGGGAGGAGATTTCTGCCCATTTGTGCCCCCAGTTGGGGCTGTAACCAGACTTTGGGGCATTAAGTTCTAGGTGATCTAGTTCTGCCAGGGTGCGCCTGATTGTGGCAGTATCCGTGGTGTACTTGCATGATGCAAGATGCTAAGCTTTGTTTATTAGTTCAGCTTTGAATTTTTCTCAAGTTTTTAAGGGATCTGATGTGAACGAGGTTGCAAATTTTTGGGTTTATAGCTTTGTGCTTGACTCAGTTTGAAATTTTGGGTAGTTTTATATTCTCCAGGTATAGCTTTCTCCAGAGCGACATCTTCATTTGAGTCTGGGTTGGTGTGAGCTGCACCAAAACTAGATGGTGGTCAGAGAAATTGATCTTTTTAGTAGCAAAGTTAGAAATAAATGAGTGACAGGTTTTCAGTGCAAGGATGTGGTTGATGCAGCTCATTGAGATGAGCGTTCCCTCATGTATGCTGGGGTGGGTCATGTGGGGAAGGAGTGGGGAGCTGGGGGGAGGGTGTCATACAGGCCAAGGGATGCCTTCATTGTGCAGAACTCAACATGTCCCGGTGGGTATCTCCTGGGGTTGGGCCATTGGTCCATGGTGGGGTTATCCCAGCAGTTAAAATTTCCCAGCAGGATGGTATCTGATGGGAGGTTGAGCGTTGGGATGGCTTCAAGTAATGTTTCCTCTCAGTTGCGGTGCACGGTGCATAGATACAAGCTATCAAGAATGTGGTCTCTTAGTTTACAATTGTTGCAGTTAGGATGCAGCCATGCAGATATGAGGAGGAGTAGATGATTTTTAATTTTTTGTTATTTTGGATGACCACCCCACAGTAGGACATCCATACCAACTGGGATGGTGATACCCTGGCTGACCAGGATCCCTCTTCCCCCTGTAGACAATGGGTTTCTTGTATGGCCAAGGTGTCTATAGGGGATTTGCGCAGGAAGTCCAGATCTTTGGCTTGGTACGCTTGAGCCCTAGCTCCTGCAATGTTTATCATCTCTATTGACACTGAGGTGCCCGCAGCGCCTCAGGAGTGGTTGGGTGGGCCTTACAGCCCTAGTCCCCCGCTCATTGCCTTGGACTTTCTCCATGTGATTTTGCCAGTTCACTCTGAGGCGTTTTCTGTCTCCTTACCTTGTGATGATTTCATGTGAGTTTTGTTGGATTTAGGGTTTGTATTAAGATTTTCCACAAATGATTTTGTGAGACTCAGATTGGTGCGTTGATTGGTTACTAATGTTTTGGGGCTTGATTTTGAAGTTCTGGGCCCTGTTGTCTCGCCCATAGTGAAGTCAAATTGTCCAGGCAAGTTAATTTGATTGGGATCACATGGTGACTCAATTGGATTTTTGAGAAATTTTCAGCGTGGGTAGTCCACTCTGACTGTTTGGCTTGGTTAATTTCATCCATGGCTTTTATAGTTTGGGCGTTCTGTTCTGATTGGCTGGTTCAGTTGAATTCCGCTCTGTCCTTCTGGATTTGGTCCAGGTTGATGGAGGAGGTTGCAAGTGATGCAGCCTTGGCCGCCGCCCACTTGCAGGCCTTCTGTACCTGTTTGCATAATTTGGGTGATACTGGGTCTATGAGGACGTAGTGCCAATCCTCTTCCCAGAGGGAAGCATGGTTGGCGCCGACCATTTTTCTAAAGGTCTCTTTGTCTTTGTCCATAGCATCGTCACAGAAGTCTGAGGCCAAGATGCCCTCTTTCATGGGGCATGCATGTTCCTTGTGCCCCAATGCAGTGCAATGGTTGCAGATGGGTGGTGCACACTCCGGTGTGATGTGGAAAGGCTTCAACACTCCCCCATCTAGGAGGTGAAACATCATGGTGCATGGGATTTTGGTTAGGTCTGCGGCCACATTGTGGACTGGGTTTATCACAGCGATCACCTTTCCTGTGCACAAGTTTGGCATCAGGTGGAATCATTGAAATTCCAGTTATTTGATTTCTTCATAGCTCTGAAGGCTGATTGAAGTTCCTCCTTGATTGTTTGTGGTGGAGATTGGTGGGGAGCAAGTCAAATGAGATGAACAAAGTGTTTGCTTTGTTCCATCTGGTGCGCTCAGTGCACACAATTTGTTTTCCCTTGGGGAGGTCAATCTTGATACATACTTTTGCTGTGGCATCTGCATCTTCTTCAGTTTTAAAACCCATATTGATCCAGCTGCAGTGGATGGTGTGGGTAGTAACATATACTGCGTGGAGAAATAGGGAGGCCCGTGCCTACTCTACCTTCTCCCACAGAGTTGGGGATTCTACCCCTAAGAAAAGTCGGAGCACATGTTCCACTTTTGATAGGGGCTGTGTATACTATATTTCCATATATTGGATTTGTTTTGTGTTAAACTCCACAAACCCAGGTGGTGTTTGGGTTTGAGGCTTTTTTGGTGGCATTAGTTCCCAGTCCCCCTCCAGGGCGTTTTTTGCCCTTGGGCGCTCCGTTTTGTCCATTTCCTAATATGACTTTCACCCAGTTTAGTTGGGTTTTATTGAATTTGCTGATCTCACCTGTGTAATTATCAAAATTTTCTGTTCAAATCAAATCTTAGTAACTGATGTTATTGTTATGGGAAAAAAGTCTTTCATCTCACTTTTACATCCTTTGATTATACTTAATATAGTCATAGTATTCCATATATTTAAAGCCCTATATTTCTAGTTTAATCATAGTATCAATATTCCCGGTAACCTAAACAATGCAAAATCTTATATATAATTTAAAATTAAATGATATTGATAATTAAGAGCTCTATTGGGACTTCTAAATCTTAAGGCAAGTTACAATATTCAAATTATCTGAAAGTAAAAGATCTAACGGAGACTTTGGTATTCCTTATTATAGGAATCTTTATAACATACTGTAACAATTGATGATTGTACATGGATTTCCTAAGGTTGGGACTTAAAAATTTCGCTATGATGATGGTTGCAAACCTAATTTTCTGAACTTGTTTTAATTGGTGGATCAATGCATTTTGGGATCAAATTTAATGGATATTTATATTTTGCAGAAAATATTAATTGATATAGGTTCCCTTGATCCACCATTGGATGAAGGTCAGAAATGCTGGCATTTGTTGAGCTTTGGACACACCTAATCCATTATTAATTCGCGTAGCTATTGCAGGGCTACTAACAAGTGAGGATGTGTTTCCCTTCCCTTACTTGGAAATTCTATATTATTTTAGTCTCCTTCTGAAATAAAGCCCAATTTCTTATTACTAGCGCGATTATGAATTTATTAGTTTAAAGTTGTTATATGAGGACTTGGTCACAATAAATCAGGGTTGGTAGGGAGAATTCAACATCCTGGTGTGCCGTGGAGGGTGGTTACATAACATGACTGAGTCATGATGAGGTTGCAGTAATCTTGTGCAGTTGAGTGAAGATGATAGGTGACAGAGGATGGCAACGTGGAGTTCCGCTGCACCTCAGCTTATTGTGCAGCAAATTTTTGTGTATCATCATAATGCCCTGCAAGCAATATCTGGACCCCCAAATGTGGCAGAATTTGAACTTTCTGTTGGATGTTCAAATGGGGATTTTCATGCCAATGTAACCCTGATGCTTGGAGGATCAAGGTAACTCTCCTCTGGCATAGGCTTGCATATATTAAGGTGGCAAATAGGGTCATGGAAGCTCGTTTGTTACAAATACTAAGCATACTTCTTTTATCACTATTGCTGTGTTTTCTTTAGATTAATAGCGCCAGCAAGAAGTCTTTCTTATCGATTGACATTGATTTTGAGCAATTTTGAAAACAAGTCAATTTTCCATGCTGCCTCACTGCATCTTTTCCCAATTTATGTCCTCAGATCCACTACCTACTTCCCCAGTGTAGTTCAATGGTGCTCTACCTGCTAGCGTTTACTGCCTAGCAGGCAAACACGTGCAGACTGGTTCATCCAGTCTGCCAAATACATTCAGCTGCTAGGTCCCTACAAAGGGCCTAGCACTTCACCTTGCACGAGTTTACCCAACCTGCCCTCAAACCCCAGCTCTACCCTGATCAGATATTTACTTTTGCCTCCGCATTGAGTATAAATATCTCTTCGTGTACGCTGACAAAGTGATAATTGAGCTGGCAACAGCCACCTTTGCACCAGCAGGGTATATCAACTTCCGCCCTTACAAGGGCTACTTTAATATTGGGTTCTCTACTGAAGAGGATGCAGACGCTGCAGCAGCAACGCCCTTAATTTATAAAATCACACCTATTGCCACCACCCATACACACCTCCCAAATGATACCACACTCATGGTGACCTTTTTGAACCTCTTCTCACACCTTCCCCCTCAAACAATCTATGAGGAGTTGATGTCTGGGCTGTTCGCCTATGGCACAGACTTCGTCCTCCAATTTATTGTCCCAAGTGGTGCTGAGAGACTAGCAGCACCTTGGGAAATGGCTAACATTACCCCACACCAGCTAAACATGGCCCAGAATATCCCACCGCATGCCTACATCCCATCTGCACCTGACTATTTCTTTTGGGCCTGCACCAACAACAGTCACATGATTTGCCCCTATGCTATGAATTGTACCACACCAAAAAGGCATGTCAATATAATCTACACCCTGCAAACATGGCCAACTTCACCCATGAGGCCACACCAACAGTGTTCAAGTGGGGATTTTGGCTGCACCACCCCACATGTCATGAGCTCAAAACAGAAGCAAAATCTAGCACCTCAAACCCAAGCTGGCCAATGCACACCCATGCCAACCAATTGGGTGCAGGCTTGGACCAATATCTAATCCAAAAAATACTCTACTTCAAAACTTACCCAACCACAGCCACCTATCACCAAATCAATCTAAGTCAAACAAAGTCCCTGGAACTTATAGGAGAAGTGACCAAATCAGGTGAAATTGTCCCACCTCCAGCTAAACCAATTGATCTACAGTCTTTTATGAATTCAGACTTTGATGCCCCATTCCCACCCAAACAATATGTCCCCAAACCCAATGCTATCCTATACCAAAGTGACCACCAGCTTGCTAAGGCCGTGGTGGCCTTGCCTAAAAATTGCCATCTTCATGAAGTTGTGGCAAAATCTGTTGCTGAATTTAAAAAAGGGCTACACATCCCCTTGTTCCCCTCCAATTCCCCTCCTACTGCAAAAGAGAAAATCCAACGCCTCAATGAAACTACCACCATTGCTGTCAAGCATGTTACTCTAGCATAATTTTTCCCATCCACACATGTCACCAGAGCAAACATTGCAAGATTAGCCCAACTTCCTGATACCCACTTACAAGCTGAACACCATATTGCTGAACTCATAGAATCCTTTATTCAGGCCCAAATCAACAATCTCAACTGCTATCTACCTCACCTCAACCCTTATCTTGAGGATTCCCCAACTCCCTTACTATCAGCATTGATCCAATTTCTAATGCTAATTCCAAGGATGAAGATTTCAACCTGCATGATTCCCCTCCTCTTCTGCCATGATGGGATAAATGGCTCATCGCTGTGCCACCTGTTTGGTGTTTTTTTATTTTCATTACTTTTGTGTTTCCTGCTGCTTGTTTAGGGCATTTGGTTCATGTTTTTAATTGGTTTATTTTATGAAGTTTCTGTTTCAGTATTGTCTATCCCCTGATCAGCTTGCCTCAGTTAATTAGAATAGCACCAGCAAGAAACTAAGTGCTACCTGATAGTATATAGTGATAAAGCTCAATGAATACTCATTTCTAACATTTTAAAGTAATCAAGGCAGGTCAACCTTGGGACAAATATACCAAACCAAGATTTTTTATAGCCAGTACAGGTTTTAAATGTATGCTGAACACAACCTGCACTAGAGTGAAAGCAGGATTACCCTGCCAGACTAACCACCCTTTTCATTTCTAATATTTTAAAAGCACGTTAATTGAATTTGTAATTGTAAAAATTAATAAAAAATTTATTTTTTCTGGTGATGTATAGAAAACTTTAAGTTTACTACTAATTACTGAATATATAATATATATGAATTTGAGAATTAGTTTTTAAGGTAAAAAATAAACATTATTTCAAATCATAATATTGTTCATGCAAAATGCTATTTTTGTACATGTTCTCAGAACTTTAACCTCTATATTAATATCACTATATAACACAAAGCAAATACAATCTTTTATTTTTAAAAAAATACAGTATCATGTTAATGTTTTCAAACTTTGACCTCTATTATCACTATTACTATCCTTCAAATAGGATTTACTTTATCTAGCTTTTAGCACTTAGCTGAGAGAGAATTATAAGGACAAGATTGAATTTATATAAACATAAAGGGTATTTCCTATTGTAATTAGGTAAATGTGCGTTAAACCCTCAAATCCAAAGATAATTTCTTTTTTACTCTATTAGATAGGTCTTTTTTTAGTACTAGATGGTCCCAACCCAAGGAGGGGATTCATCGATGTACTATTAGATAGGTCTTCTAGTCTGCTCACTTCAATAAAATCAAAGCTTTTATAATGAAAGTTATATAATAATTTGTAGTCACATATCCGTAACACTTGATTACGCAGAATATTAAATTGAAATATGATTGGTATAGAAAACTCTAACATAAAATGATATCTATAACAGATAACTCAAATAAGGAAGTACTTATCATTTAGAAAGCATAAAGATTATAAAGGTAATAGATAGTGTAGACTAAATATGCCATAAAAAGTGGGATATCTAACAAATTTATAATTTTTAGTTTAAAATAAATAATATATATACTAGCAATATAGGGGTGGATAGTTTAGATGATTGGAGCATCCAACTACCATGCTAGAGGAGTAAGTATGATTTTGCCTTTGCACATTAGAGTGGAGTGCTAGGCTATAGACTCTTAGTAGTGGAGATTAAGTTATAGCGCTAACCTTTATACCAGGCTGGAGATAATTAAAAAGTCTCACTTTAATCGAAGCAGAAATAATCATATTACTTATATTTATCATTAGAGTTTAAGCTGAGCAATTTCTCTTTCTATCGATAGTATCCGTTCCTAGGTCAATCTACCTTATAAATGTGATAACTGTATAGTTTTGTTCAAAAAATTACGTTATAATTAACTTTGTAACTTTATAAGCATTTTTGTAAGAGCTTGACTCTTGCTTAATTATATGCTTTGAATACTTTTTTGCATAAATTTTATAGGATTTTGTGCAATACTGAAATATATAAAAATTAAATACCATACCTTTACATTATTTGTTAACCAGAGCTGCCAATAATAATTAAATAATAGTTTGTGATATTCCAAAATTGTTTGTATGTCATAAAGTTTTCTAAAAGTCAAATAACGTTGTATGATGAGCCCTGTATCTGAGTTTTTAAATAACAAGTGCTTATAGTGTAGATGATAATTTAAAATATATCAAAATTACTTGCATAGGTTGAAAATCTATAAGCTACATAGCTGTGAGCATGTTATTGTTTTTAACAATACACAAGCAAACTCTAATTACATAGTAGCTTATACAAGTATTTTAAACTCTATTTTGCAGTTACCCCTAGGTAAAGTCAAAACATAAAGTCCTTTCGACAAATTGTACATAAAATGCGTTGCAAAAATAAAGGTAAAAACTTAAAGTAGTCAATATCCTCAGCTATCAAAGATGGCGAATAAAACATTTATACCTTTTATTTTACGGACTAAGTAGTCTGCTACTGACATTAATGCAAATAATCTAATATTACAGTGTTACTTTAAGTAATTAGGAAAAACGCATGTAAGCTTGAGAAGAGAAGCTAGTGCGATAAACATTTAAAATTTATTTAAGCACGTTACCCTTTTAAAAAAGACTTAATTTCTTCTGCGATAAGGAGAGCGGGGACGATCTCTGCCCCGAGGTGGTGCACGCTCAGAAAATCGGCGGCCAAGTCTGTAAGGTTGGTACCCAAAGGAACTGGGACGCTGATCCCGAGCGAAGTTGTCTCTCCTTGGCCGGCTATTTGAAATACCTCTTATAAGGACTCCGTTAGCATAATTATCTGAAGAATTTGCGTTAATTGAGGTAGAAACTGGGTCAAGAGGTTGAGGAGGAAGAATTGCCACGGAAAGATAATCGCCTATCACAAATCTCAGTTGATCCAAACATTTCTCCTCTCCAGGAGAATGTCGCCCATAAACTACTGCACCAACATCTTTAGCCCGAATTCATTTTTTTCCCAAGTCATGGTAAATAACTTTATAAGATACCACATTATCACGTCGAATATCCTTTCCGTGAACATCTCTAAGAATGTTTGTAAGCTCCCCTAGGGTTGTATTTTTCCTATTTCAAATAAATTGCAAATATTTGATGTTCTTTTACCAAGTATATAGTTGTATTTCATCTCTTTCAGGAACATGGTCTAAATCAAATTCTGGAAGACTACAAATAAAGTGTGAAAAAGGATAAGCGGTTAAACTACCTATGGTGTGAACCAGAACGGCAAAAGACTCTGAGTAAGAAAGGGCAGATCTTAAGACAAAAAAGTTAAAGATGAAAGTAAGACTATAATGAAAAATAACTACTAATAGAAATTAATTGATGTTTTGTCTGAAAATACCTTTTCGCGATCTATTGTCTGAGAATTCTTAAAATTTGGACCGACCACGATAACGCTAGTATTCCGATCCTGAAAGCGTGTTCTATCACCTCTTACCATTTAAACTGATTATAGGTTTATAAACTAAAATGGTGGCAAGATTATTACTAGAGCTTGTGCCAAGGGGTTTCAATGTGGTTTACAAATGAATCAGTTTGTATACTTGATCGTTTCAAGGAAGATACGAAAATGAAATTGACGCGTTTAGCAGAGCCGTAAATCTTGAGATGTATTGCAGATCTTAGGCAGTACTGTGATTGCTATCAAATCCAGTGTCTGGGATTGAATTGTAACGAAAATAAAATTCTAATTTGATTTTAATTCAACTGATAAACTGAATTACTACAAATATGTCTCGATTATAAGACTGGCAAGTAGCGCAGCTTCGCCCGCTTATCATTTTCAGATAACTAATTATTTTAGTTATGTTGGGAGATAACCGTCAATAACTAGAAAGTAATAAACCTATCGACTTAGCTAGATAACCAAACTGCATAGCAAAACCAATTGGATCTATCGAATCAACTAAAAAGCCACACCTGCAACTACAAGCTAAGGTGGGTAAAATTCCATAACAGGTTCGAAACCTGCTATGGCTAGCACAAACATTATTTCCTCCATCTCCTCTTATCCTTATTTAATTAATATGGAGTTAAAAAAGAGAAAATTTGGGTGGTTGCCATATAGAGTAGTTCCTGCTACTGCTAAATCCTTTTTGCTAGCTTTTCTTTAACTCACAATCTTGTTTGTATTGAAATCTTGTATCCTTCATTCAATATGCTTCCTAATAGCCTATTGATGATATTTACATATTTACTAAGGTTTGATAAGAATAAAATATTCTACCATAATTTTTTAATTTTTATAGTAAAATAAAAAGTTCTATATATAGAAAGTAAATTTTTATATATTTTAGTAGTAATCAGTAAATTGTTACACCTGAGCCATTTGATATTTGGTTGATTCAATAGTTTAAATATTTTTGCCAAGCAACTGGTAATTGTGTGGCTAATTATCAAGTTATTTTTAATTAAAGGTGTAAATTGGCAAAATTTCCAAAAAAGCAAAGATAAAAGGCCCAAAAAAGCCATTTGTTTCTTAAATTATTCTAAAAAAGAATCATCTAAAACCACCAACCAATTAACCAAACCAATTTTACCTATTAAATCAACTAAAAACCAACTAATTGGTATAAACAATTAATTTCTTCAAATCAATTGTTCACTAGCCACTCAGCCAAAAGAAAATAAATATACCAAATCAAGAAAAACCCTTTAAACAATCAGCTATAACCAATTAAACCTATAACATCAACTAATTATTAATTGCTTACTAAAACATTAGACCTATCAAATTATATAGATAATATCAAACCACTTAGCAAAACCATTAACTTGAATCAACTGAATAATACAAAACTGCTCAGCTGAAACAATATACCAATTACTATCAAAAGAATATTAAAATTTTTACTTCTTATATATAAAATTATTATTATTATTGATAGGGTTGAAATCTGGCTTTGAGGTGCATATAACCCTTTTTACCCACCTATATTGAAAATTTCAAATTCTTTATGGCATAGATTTAGTTGGGCATTGAGTACAAATGCACTGTCAGAGAACTTACTGATGCAGCTAAGTTTGGTTTATCATTCTGGATGATTTAAAACCCAAAAATGATAACTAGAATACTATTGGTACAGCTAACCACAGTAATTTATAAAAATTGGGGGGAAAGATTGTCACTGTATGCCAGTTATTACAAAAATTAAAAACATGGCTGATAATGGTCACCAAAGATTACTTATGTCAAGAACTAGAAATGCAAGGCTTTTTTTAAAAAATAAAAGAATAAATTGACAGCAGAACATGTTGGTGCTACTGTCTTATAACCTAAGCAGAATTAAAAGGGGTGTGCGTTGGGACCAACCAATTTCTATTGTAGCAAGATATGAGGATTGACATATTACATGATTCAGTAAAGATTCAGATTTGAGTATGCAAGGAGATTACTCTGGCCCCCTTTGGATCACTTCTATCAGATATAAAAATAGGTTTACAGACTGGTTATAGCTTGGAAAATGGACAAGCTGTTTGGCAGAGATGGTGGGGCACACCCACAGGCAGGGATGGTAGGTCTATTTTTAGAAATAGATAAATCAGTTTAGGTACCTAAACCTATTGGAAAAGACTCACTGCACCAACAAGTGATTTGTAAAATTTTAATTGGGATTACAAGGTCAAATTTGCTTTGATTGACTTGTTTGTGCTCAAACTCTGTTTACATACCCTAGGAGGACTCAAACTTCTTTCCTAAAGCATATGGTATTATATGGGAAGATAACATAGAGGCTGATGCTGCCCTCTAGCTTCCACTACCTTCTTGATTAACCCCCTAATCCTTCCAACAACTCCTTGGTAGTAGGAAAGACTAGAAAGGGGAAAACCTTGATCATATAGGTTGTAAACCACCACTTATCCATTACATGGAAAAATCATCATTGTTGATGAGGGGTACAGCAGCCTTCTTAGGATCCTTTTTTTGTTCTGTAAGAATACTCTCTCATGTCCAGGCATTGGAATGATCCCTAGGAATTAAAGTATTCTTTTCTTTTTTAATCAGGAGATGTTTCTTCACCAAGTCCTGTGCAAGCACAAAACTCTTGTGTGCTTTGGGCAGTTTGATAGTAAAATGTCTGTGATTTTTTAAGGGGACAAGATGCCTTGGTGTGGGATGCATTTAGAGATTATATCAGCCTTGCAGTTGTTGAAATACTTGAGATCACCCAGCTATTCTTGCAGAGGAAAATTCCTACCAGGCAACCAAAAACTAAACTTATTAGCGGGATTTCCCAGGAGACAGGATTGCTTTAACCTCAGACTCTTGGGAGACTTCCACAAATACTAGCTCAGGAGTGGAAGGCTTTTAATCCTTAAAAGGGGAAATTTGGGAAAGCGTAGAAAGTGTTATGCTTATTCCAATGAGGAGGTAGCATCAAACTAAAGTCCCATTTTTATGATAATTCTCTACCACATGGGGATCAAAATGCTTACTTATAAAATTCTGAGAGGGACTAATATTCTCAAATGACACATATCTAGCATGACAAAGGAATTTTTCTTAAACTCAGAGACAGGAAACCAATTTGCAATCCTCAAAATTCTTATAGTCATGGAAGCCTTTAATAAATATTCATAGCCCATGTTCTGGGTATTTAGTGTTTTCAGTGTAATGGATAAGGAGGCACCTGATCTGTACATTGGTTCAGATCAAGTGGAGTTCAATCCAAATGTGGCCCTGATTCAATGGGAATTGTTCTTGGTAAGTTCAGAACTGGGTAAAATTGCCATCCCAAACCAAAATCACATCCGCAGAATGACGATGGGCTTATGTAAGGCATGGATGGTGATCCAGTGGGATGGCGAATCTTTGCTAATGGTGTGTGGTGGTCAGGGCTTGGAATAGTTTAATCAAAAGAAAAGCTTATTCCATATTAGCAGCGCACTATTTAGAGGAGAACGTTGCAGCCCTGAAGGGCAGTTGCATCTTCTATGAGGAAAAATAAGAATTCAAATAAAGAATATTTTCTTGCTTGGAAAACATTGTTTTATTTAAAGAATTATAAGTAAATCAGATCAAAACTATGAGCTCAACCAGTGAGCTCAGTGTGGTGTTAGCATCGTTTTCAGCCCTTTCCTGGTCCCAGACTCTGCTGTTGATGTGCAGCGTCATGGGAACAGTGGTACAAGAATATGTGGCAACAATGTGACATGGCGGTCAGGTTCAGGGATGGGCCTCTGCTGGACTGTACCTAATATGATCAGTACCATGGCTCTTACTTCCCAATTTGTTCGTTGTGTATTGGTGCAAACTCACCCGTTACATTAGATGCAACTCCAATACTTTTATGTCAGTCTTGTGGGGGCCCCAAGAAGAGGTAGTGGCTCCAGGAGGGGAGGAATGGTACTGCCATGTGTTGACAGTGGTGATGGTGAGCTTCTCGCTTATGTTCATTTTAAGAGAGGTGATTTTAGTGTGTGTTCAAGACCTGTTAAGATGGAGGAACGCCAGGGGGGACCTACATCCCCAAAAGGTCAGGCTGCTTTGCCCATGAAAGCTTTAGAGAAGATCCACCAAGTGGTGTCACGGATTTGTTTTCAGGTGCAGTTGTCTCAAGCAACGGGTAGGGAGACCCCTTTCTCATTACAGATCGTGCAAATTGTGGAGGCACTACCCCTGGAACTTGCTGGGTGGGTGCAAGAGTTGGTTGAGGAGCAAGGTCGCCTTCCCAGATCCATGGATGAGTGTGTGGACTGGATTGACTGGTAAGCCTTTCCAGATGAGGCGCAGGATGAGGCGTGGCCATCTTTGTTGACAGTATGTCAGGGCCAAGGATCAGTGGAAGAATATGGGCGGATTTTCCGCCCATTGGCAAAATCAGCAAGAGTCTCAGATTTGTAATCATTGCAAATGTTCAGACAAGGGCTGCAAGCGGACATTTTGGCCACCATGGTGGCTGCTAAAGTTCAGGGTACGTTGGCAGAGGAAATTGCTTTAGATTGCAAGTGGAGAAACAATTGGCATTGGCACGTAACCAGCAAGAGGATTTGATGTCCCTGGGAAGGGTCCAGTCGCCCGTTGTAGTCAGCAGAGGATGAGGACGTTGGTGGGGTTCTCCCCAGAACTTTGGGAATATATATAGGGATCCCACCAGGAAAGTGGTGGGGAGTCAGGGAGAACAGGCCAGGGACCCAGGCAGAGCTATAGTCCCCAACCTACCTTACCTGCAAGTTTGCAATCTGAGAATGCTTCTAACATTAAACCTTCTCCTTTGCTTTGTCCTAGGCTATTTATTCTGGTGGAGTTATACTTGCATGGTTGTAAAGAGAAGGTGCTGGCCCTGGTGGATACAGGGGCTGAGGAAAATTATGTGGAGTTCACCTTAGCGGAACATTTGAAGTTTGAGATGAGAAGGGGTCCTGAGGTAGTGTTCGCCAATGTGTCAAGAAGAGCCCCATAGTGGGTTTTGGAGCCCCTGATTGTCATTCAGCAGAACCCATTTTGGTTGAAGGAGGGTTTCTGCGCAATCCAGAATCTATCCCACCCCGTGGTGCTGGGGATGCGATGGTGGCATTGCTTTCAATCATGGATTGATTTGTTGCATAAGACAATTTCCTTGTCGCCGCAGATTGGACCTCAGATGACATGGAAGATGGAGGTCAGGGGCGACATACTGAGCGGATGCAGGAGCTTAGGGGGATGCAGGAGGTAGAGCTACCACCCAAATATAGCAACTTTGTTGATGTATTTGGTCCCATTGGAAATTCGCCTTTTTCTCCTATGGGTTCTTTCGCATTTTCATTTCAGTTCAAGAAGGGGTCAGAGCTTCCCAGGGGATTCCCGGTCTATGCTCTTAATGAACAGTCCTGAGAAGCACTGGAGGGCCATGTGGAGTCAATGTTGAACAAAGGGTTAATCAAGCCTTCCATGTCTCTGGTGGTGTCTCCCATATTGCTAGTACCGAAGGCAAGTGGCGATTTACACCCATGTGTGGATTTCTGATGCTTAAACACAGTCACGGAGCTGGATCCATATCCAATGCCCCTGTTGGAAGACATTCTTCTGATGGCTACTGGATGCACAAAGTTTACAAAGCTCAACCTCGTGGATGCATTTAATTAGATACCAGTGAGACCAGAGCACCAGCAATACATGGCGTTCAAGTGCCACCTAGGGGTGTACCAATATTGCGTGATGCCATTTGGGCTGAGGAATGCCCTGGCGGTGTTCCAGCAGATGATCGACCATATCCTTGGGGGGATGATCGGTCAATGCTGCACTGCTTATAGGGACAATATTCTATTATTCTTGCAGTCCCAGGAGGATCATGTACAAGATGTCAGGAAGTTTTGGGGGTGATTGGCCATATGGGTTTAAGGTTGATACCCTCCAAGTGCAAGTTCAACTGAATCTCAGTAACATTACTCAGCAACGTGGTATTCCAGAACGGAATGGGAGTGCGTCTGGATAAGCTCTGTGCCATGCGGCCATGGAAAGCCCCCCACAGATCAGATGGGGGTGCGAAGTTTTTTGGGAACATTGAACTTCCTTTGTCATTTTGTAAAAGATCTTTCCCAAATGGCCTTACCGCTCATGCGCTTAATCCAAGACGTTCCATTCATATGGAAAAGGAAGAAACATGGGTATTTGAATTACTGAAGGGTAAGTTACTTACCGCACCTGTACTGGCCCATCTGGACCCCAGGAAACCCTTTGTTGTCAAGGAGGACGCTTCAAATTATGCTGTGGGAGCAGTATTGCTTCAGGAAGTGGAAGACGTGTTGGAGCATCCCATATGTTACTTCAGCTGTAAGTTGCTACTCAGGGAAACAAACTACCTGATATATGATAAGGAACTGTTGGCAGTGATGGCGGCCTTTCATGAATGGTAACATCACCTGCTCTATGCCCAGCATCCTTTCATTATCCAGACTGATCAAAAAGCCTTGGAGTACTATCGCAAACCCAGAAAGATGAACCAGTGACAGGCCAGATGGCATGTGGAGCTAGTCTGCTATAATTTCCAGGTTGAGTACAGGCCTGGGGCTTCAATGTCATGGCAGATTGGTTGATTTGAGATTGGGCTTTTGTGTATGAGAAGGAGGAATTGGAGGAGTTCAACATGGCTACAATGCTCCTACTGGACCAATTCATAATTATTGAAGCTAGGGGAAGTGTGTTGGGGGAGGAAGTTTGCTGGAAGCAGAGAAGAACGGAATTCTCCTGAGGGCTGAAAGCTGAGATGACGGAGGGTCAGCTACACTGGTACCATGCAGATTTCATGAATAGGGTTGGGGTGCTATACCACAATTCTAGCATATGGGTGTCTAACCTATCATTATGATGGGAGGTAATCTGGGCTTCTCATGATTACCCACTGGCAGGTCACCCAGGAGTAGGGAAGATGATGGAATTGGTGCAGCGGGGGTATTTGTGGCTGGCCTTCATAAAGATGTCCAGAAGTATTTGTGGGAGTGTTTGGTATGCGCAAAGTCAAAGCCATCGAGAAAACCACCATTGGGTAAGTTGAATCCACTGCCAATACCGCAAGACCCTTGGAGTTCTATTAGTGTCAATTTCATAGTGGGACTCCTAAAGGTGTAGGGGAAGGACGCGGTTATGGTGGTTGTAGATAGACTTACCAAATATTCTGAGTTCTTCCCATGTACTGGGAGCTTTTCAGTGAAGGATGTGGTGAGGATTTTCATTGATGAGGTGTTCTCCCAACATGGATTACCTGAGGAGATCATTTCAGACTGGGGCCCACAATTTTTTTCGAAATTCTGGTTGAGTCTACTGGGAAATTTGGAAATCAGGCCTGGTGAGTCCTCAGCATACCATCTGCAATCTGATGGACAAATGGAGAGGGTAAATAAGATAAATGAACAGTATCTTTGGTGTTAAGTATCCAATTGACAGGATGACTGGTTTTCATGGGTCCAGATGTCCCAGTTCACTTACAACAATCACTCTCAATTCTCAACAGGAATGTCGCCATTTTTCACAAATCATGGACTCAACCTCATATTGAACGGGGGATCTGTGAGCAGCATATGTCAGGGGGCAAATGAGATGTTACATACCATGTCAGATATCAGGAATAAGCTATGAGGGAACTTGGAGCAGGCGATATCTTGGCAGAAGCAACAGGCAGGTCGTCAAAGGGCGCCGGATCCAAAGTTTGAGCTGGAGACTGGGTATTGGTGGCAGCCAAGAACTATGCCATCCTAGTCAAGAGTCGTAAGCTGGGTCCAAAGTTTTTGGGCTTGTACCAGATCATCTGAGCCATTAATTGGGTCGCCTTTGAGTTGAGTTTGCCAGTAGGCTCCAGAGCCCATCTGGTGATTCATGCTTCCCAGCTACAGGCATTCAGGGGTGAGGGGCTGGAGCGTCCAGGACTGCTGAATCCTAGGGAGGGGGAGGTGCCAGAATACAAGATGGAATGGATACTGGATGCCAAGTGGGTGAGAGGCTGGCAGTAACTGCTGGTGAAGTGGAAAGACTATCCAGTGGAGGAGGCGACGTGGAAAATGAAGGAGGACTATGCGCGATGTCCAGAGAAGTCAAAGAGTTCTGGTATTCACAGGGGGGTGATGTAAAGGATCATGAGGCACCTGATCCATACATTGGATTGGATCGAGTGGAGTTCAATATGAATGTGGCCCTTATCAATGAGCATTGAACTTGGTAAGTTTGGAACTGGATAAAATCGCCATCTAAAAACCCGAACCACATCCATATAATGATGACGGGCTTATGTGAGGCATGGATGGTGATCTGGAGGGATGGGGAATCTTCACTAACGACATGGTGGTCAGGGCTCAGAAGAGTTTAATCAAAATAAAAGCTTATTCCATATTAGCAGCGCATTATTTAGAGGAGAACGTCGCAGCCCTGAAGGGCAGTTGCATCCTCTACAAGGAAAAACGGAATTCAAATAAAGAATACTTGATCTCTTGGAAAACATTAATTTTATTTAAAGAATTATAGGCGGATCAGATTGAAACTATGAGCTCAACCAGTGAGCTCAGTGTGGCGTTGGCGCCGTTCTCAGCCCTTTACTGGTCCCAGACTCTGCTGTTGATGTGCAGCGTCATGGGAACAGTGGTACAAGAATATGTGGCAACAATGTGACATGGCGGTTAGGTTCAGGGATGGGCCTCTGCCAGCCTGTACCTATTTTGGTCAGTAACATGGCTCTTACTTCCCAATTTGTTTGTTGCATATTAACATGAACCCTCCCGTTACATTCAGTAGGTGTGCCTTAGCGGCAGGCACTTCTAAGAGATGATGAGGACTAATATGAAAGGAGGGATTTTACCCTAAAGTCACTTCATATGGAGAGAAGCCCATAGTCAAATGAGTCACTGTTTGAGCAAATTGCGTCAAGGGCAAATCAGCAGATCAAGAGCCCAGGGCTGTGGAGGTGTAGCAGCAAAAGTATTGATCTAGGATCTGCTTGACCCTTTTATTTGCACATCAGACTTCAGATTGTAGTTGGTATAACGACATGGCTTTATCTTAAGAATGCCAAACAGGGCATTACAAAAACAGGATGTGAACTGGGGACCCTGATCATTCACTACTTTTAATGGAAATACAAACATAGCAAAGACATGGGTAACAAACATGTAAGCCGTTTCTTATAAGTTGATTGCTAAATTCATGGAACAAGTAATTAGAATCTTTGTAAACCAATTCACCACAACCATTGTTGCGTCAAACCCATTGTAGGGAGAAAGTTCCACAATGAAGTCAACAGATATAAAGGTTTAAGGCCCTTCCTCCTGTTCTTATGGGTGTAGCAGACCATCTTCCCCAACCTATATGATTTTGCAATATTAAAGTAACACAGATTTCTATCCAGCTAGTTATATTTTTAAAGATACCAGGCAATTAAATAACCTTTTAATGATATCAACACACTATTTACTCCTGGATGTCCCACCGCTGGGGGTCAGGGTGTTCTTTAATGACTTCATCACAAAGAAGTTGAGATACTCAAACTCTGTTCCTAACCAGAGTAGTCTCATTCTTCAGGATATAGTGGGTTCTTTTGTAAGGAGAGACTGCAATTGATCAAATAATTCCAGCCCTTATAATCAAGCTGTTTGTATAGCCAACACATGGGATTTTCAAAGAACATCATAACCTAGTCCACGATGGAAACCAAAAGGGGCAATGGATAGGATTTGAGAGGGTGGAATGACCATGGCCATCTCTTGAGACTCCTCATTGTTAGGGCTTAAGGAGGGGTTGCAACTCAACATGTCAGGAAAAACATCCAAGGCTCCATTAACAAACTTGTATATAAAACTGAAACTGTAAAAATCAATGTTATCAACTTGGCCCTCTTTCTCATGAGTTATGTAACATGCAGGTTTGCACCAATACACAATGAAGGAGTTGGGCAGTACAAGCCATGTCACTGACCACAAGATTGACAACCCTGAAGAGAACCACCCCCAAACCTGCACGCCATTACTAGAATTTGTAATATATTTGCGGACCATGTTACTGGTGATGCTGCATGCAAGCAGCAGCATCTGACTCCATGGCAAGGCCGCAAATGAAGCCAACGCCTGGCCTAGCTCACTAGTTGAGCTCATAGATTATGGTTGATTTTAAATAATACTTTTCCTTAAAAATAACTTTAAAACTGTTTTTAGGCAAGCAATAATGTGGATAATTTTATTATGAATTTCTGAGAAAACGAATCTGTAATTTCAGTTGCCATATCCTCATTTTAAAATCGTTTGCAATGGTTTAAAGAATCAAGATAATAGATTATCCTTTTGAGCGACATCCAAATCATCACTTGCAAAAGATATGTTTCCTAAATTATGGAAATTTGGAGGATTTGAGACACCAGTCATTTGGTAAGATAGATCAGCTCTTATTCTTGAATCCTCAAATACTTACCTACGATTTCCATATCATATTGTCCTTCCAAATGCCCCAACCCTTTTTGAACTCGACTCTGGATTCACAGTCAAATCCAAAACTTCCTTAAGGAGGTTGATGTGTGGATCAGGCTGGCCCTGATCCATCACATCACCCTCCTGCAAGAAACAAGGACTCCCAGATCTTCTCTGGACAGCGTGAACACTCCTCTGGCGTTTGCCAGGTTGCTTCCTCCACCGGATACCCTCTCCACTTTACTGAAATTGCCGCTGACCCCTCACCCATTGCTCATTTAGGATTTGTTTGACCTCTTATATTCCTGGTTGTCCTCCTCCCATGGGCTCAACAGCCCAGGACGCTCTGGTCCCTAGACTAGGAATCCTCAAAGTATTGAGCCATGGATAACTGGATGGGCCCTTGATCCTTCCAGAAGGTCCAATTCAAACTTTACCTTGTTGATAACCTAAATACCCTTATATGGTCCCAAGAACTTTGGTCCAAGTTTCCAGTTCTTCACTGGTAACACATAATTTTATCACCAACACCCAATCTCCTGGAGCAAACAATTGTCTGGCGCTCTCCATCAATTTTCATAATGCTTCTGCCGTGCTGTGGCACTCTCCAGTATGTTTCATAACTTCTTCCCAATGTTCTTATTCTGTGGGATTAATTGTCCGCCCCCTGGATTAATCCGCCACCTGACCTCCCATCCACCGCCAGATTTGATTCATGGCTTGCAGAAAATGGTGTCATCCCTGTCAACAACTGATAGTGGTTATTATAGGCAACCTGAGCCAATATGATCCAGGTGACCCAATCATCTTGCCAATTTGAAACATAGCATTGAAAATATTGTTCTACTATGAGTTACCCTTTCTGTCTGTCTTTCAAATTGGGGATGATAAACTGAAGCCCTGCATGGAGAATCTCCAAGTTACTAAGCAAATTTGACCTGAATTTGATATATATTGGGGTCCAAAATCTGAGATAATCTCCTCTGGTAGGCCATGGCAGACAAATATCTCATCGATGAAAACCTTTGCGGTATTTTTTGGCTGAGAACCTTGAGGTACATGGAAAAATTAGACATATTTAGTCAATTAATCGACAACAACTATTATTGCATCCTTCCCCTGGATCTTAGGTATTTCTATAATAGAAATTCACGCTAACTGACCCCCATAGATGACTCAGAATCTGGGGTGGGACTAACTTACCTGCAAACTGACTCTGCAAAGGCTTCAAATGTGCACAAAGAAAACACTATGCCACAAATTTTGTAATAACCTTATGCATACCAGTCCACAAATACTTACGCTGCACCAGTTTGATCATCTTCTCAATCCCAGGATGTCCCGCCAATGGGTGGTCATGCGACGCCTGCAGTACTTCCCACTGTAGTGATGGATTTGGAACCTATACTCGCATGTCATGGTACAAGATCTCATCTTTATTTCAATATATATAATGATGGCTGTGCTGTTGGCCCTCCACCATCTCTGCCCATAACCAATGGCCAAATGCTGACCTCCTTTGTTTCCATCAGATTTCCTCCCCCATTTCATCCTCCTTGGTCACCATCATGTCAAATTGGTCTGATTGTAATTGGTCGCTGTGTTATACTCCTCCAACTCTGCCTTCTCATATGCTAGCCCCGCATCCTTGATCAACCAATCCGCTATGGTGTTGACAGCTCCTGGATGGTACTATACTTGAAGATCATACTGCCCAAGCTCCACATGTCACCGGGCTTGGCACTGATTCTACTGGGATTCCAGTAACACTACAGTTCCCAATGGTTTGTCCAAACTACAAAAGGATGATGGGCATACAACAAGTGGTGCTACCACTCCTGCAGCGCCGCGACTATTAGTAGCACATTGCCATATATTGATGGTTGTTTCTGCTGTAATCATTTTCTGACTGAGATAATACACTGATTGCTCCATTCCGTCCTCCCCCTGTAAGAGTACTGCTCCCACAGAGAAATTTGAGGCGTCTGTCTCAACCACAAAAGGTTTCTCAGGATCCATATGGGAGAGGACTGGTGCTGAAATGAGCTTCTCTTTCATCAGGTTAAATGATTGCTCCTCTTTTTCCCCACATATAAACGGCACATCTTGCATCAATCATAAAAGTGGCAAGGCCAACATTGATAGATTCTTGATGAACCGCCAGAGGAAATTCATCATCCCCAAAAAACTTCTTATGCCTGTCTGATCCATTAATGCCTTCCAGGCATGCACCGCCTGTATCTTATCTGGGCATAACCCCAGGCCTTTCCCAAACATAACATTCCCCAGAACGTAACCAACTCCTAGTTAAACTCACACTTTGAAGGCTTCATATGTAATACTGCATCAGCCAACGCCACCAGGACATCCCACACATCACGTACATGTGCCTCCTTGAAATGTGAAAACCCATGGATAGCATCCATATATGCGATGCAATACCGGCTAAGCATCTGACTGAGTACTTGGTCAATAATGCGTTGGAACACCGCCAAGGCATTGCGCAGCCCAAATGGCATAACTCAGTATGAAAACATTCTAGGGTGGCATTTGAATGCCGTATACTTCTGGTGCTCTAGCCTCACGGGTACCTGATTGAACGCATCCACTAGATCAAGCTTGGTGAAGATGTTGCACCCCAGACCATTGGCAGGATATCTTCCATTAATGGAATTGGGTAAAGGTCCAGCTCCATGACTGCATTCAATCTATGGTAGTCCATGCATGGCAATAATTCTCCACTTGCCTTGGGCATCAGCAACACTGGGGACACCACGGCAGACTTTGATGTCTCAAACAATCCTCCATTCAACATTAAATTCACATGATCCTCCAACACGACCTTGGCTCATTTGTCAGCGGATAGATCAGGAATCCATAAGGGAGGTTAAACCTTCTTTGAACCAAAATGAGAATGCAAATGGCCCTATGGGAGAGAGCATAAAATCATTTTTTGGTCCAAGGACCCCCACAAATTCTTGGTATTCTTCTGGAAAACCCTCTTCCTGCATGGCCCCCAGGGTTCTAAGCTCATCCAACTCATGGTTTCCCACCAACAGCCTCCACTTCATCAGTGGACCCATCCTTGAGTTCATGGTTACAGTACTGGAAATCACATTGATATGGGGTCTGAACCAATGCCACCACAGCATTCCTAGCACTACCAGGCGGGCTAGGTTTTTGATTGCACAAAACTGCTCCCAGAACCCAAACATGTCCTGCTTTACCTTCACTGAAGGGCTCACTCGCCATGATAATGACCTCCATGATGAATTGGTGAATACCACCTCTGGTCCCCTCTGCACCTGCAACTTCAGGCGCTTTTCCAACACAAGCTCAATATATTTCTCTTCTGTCCCAGTATCTACCAGGGCCATTGCCCCTTCCATTCCACCGCCCATGCGCAACTCTATAAGAATAATAAAATGAGGATAAAGCAAAGAAGGCGAAATATCTCTGAATTGTCTTTCAATTGCAAAATGGCTAATTAAAATTTAGGCATATTCACCTTCCCCTGCCTATGGCTCACTAATTTACGTGCTTCATCTTCATTTCCTTGATGCCTTCCCCTTGTACGTTTCCAAAGTTTCTTGGTGCTGGATGCCAGCACCCCTGACTAGAACAGCTACTCACTGGGGACTTTACCTTTCCTGGTGACATTGATCCTTCACACTGGTCCCATTCCAGTGCCAATTGCTTCTTGACTTGTAATGCTAAGACCACTTCCTCCCCCAGTGTGCCCTGGACCTTTGCTGTTGCCAAAGCTGCTAGAAAATCTGCCTGAAAACCCTGGTGGAACATAATCAAAGATTGGGAATCCATGACCTGGGCTGCTTTCACTAGCGGATAGAAAACTTGCGCATATTCTTCTACTGAGCTATGACCCTGGATAACTGTTAAGAGTGCCGACCATGCCTTGTCTTTTGCCACATCCATACATGCCGCCCAGTCAATCAACTCCACACACTCCTCCATTAAACTCAGAAAACTCCCTTGTTCTTGATAAGTTTCTGCAACCATCCCGCCAAGTCTGGAGTTAATGCATCCACCACCTGGGCTAGTTGGAGCGCAAGAGGGGATTCCCCCTGTTGCCTGCGCCAACTGTGCCTGGAGTGAATACATGCAATGACTTGATGAAGTTTGTCCAGAACCTCCATGGATAATGCCACCCAACCGTTAACCAATTTATGTTTTGCCTGGACTTCTATGGACTGCGGAGTTGCACCCCCATAATTGTCCCACATTGAATAAAAAATGCTAATGAGAACCCTACCATAATCACGGTCAAGAGATTTTATTTCCATTATTCTCTGTTAGTGACCAACACTTCCTCCTGAAGCCCCCACAGGATGGAGAGAAAGGTATTTGAGTTTCATTTTATGCAACGTGCATGTTTGCGCCAATATGCAATGAAGGAGTTGGGCAGTACAAGCCATGTCATCAACCCCAAGATTGGCAACCCTGCAGAGAATCACCCCTAAACCAGAACGTCATTACCAAGATTTGTGACATATTTGCATACCATGGTTCCGGTGATGCTGCATGCAAGAAGCAACAACTGGCTCTATGACAGGGCCACAAATGAAACCAAAACCTGGCCTAGCTTGCTAGTTGAGCTCATAGATTCTGGGAATTTTAAATAATATTTTTCCTTCAAATAGCTTTAAAAACGGATTTTTAAGCAAGCAATAATGTGGGTAATTTTATTGAGAAAGTCTGAGAAAATGAAACCATATTTTCAGTTGCAGTTACCCCATTTTAAAGTGTTTGTGATAACTTAAATAATTAAAATACTGCATAAAGCTTTCAAATAACATCCAAAACATTGCTTTTATGAAGCCTTATATCCCAGAAAATAAGAATTTTGGAGGATTTGAGACACTGAGAATTTTAAATTGTAGATCAGCCCTTGTTCTCAAATCCCCAAATCCTTACCTACGATTTTATCTCAAATTGTCCTGACTGCCCCAACCTTTCAAACTTGACCCCTGTATTCTCAGGAAAATCCAAAACTTCCTTAATGAGATTGATGTGTGGATCAGGTTGGCCCTGATCCATCACAATTTCTTATTAAAAGGGTTAAGACAGTTTTGATAAGTTGTTTATTTGCTCACAGGGTGCATCAATAGGACATTTAGAGACTTGTTCTCTAGTAAATAGGACTTATACTCATACTTTCAAGCATGTCAAATTGTATTGAAGCCTTGAAATAAACTTGATAATGGCTGTTACTAAGCACACCAGAGCATACTAAACTTCTGATGGTAAAAAAATAAAGTTAATTCCAAAACTATAGAGATAATTCTCTATAGTTGGGGTTATTAGCTTTAAATAAAAGCAACAATAACAGAAGATGTTGAGAAGTAATTTATTTCATATAAGAAATAAAAAACTATATACAATATATGGGAAATTATGTTGCTTAAAGTAGGGATTGGTTTATATCAGATCAATTTTTCTCACAAGGGAATTATGTATTTTTATCTTGGTTTCAAGGTCAGAGCAGTCCAAATCCATTTATTCTTTTTGATCTTCTGGATTTATTCAACAAGTTATACTGTGGAGCTCTTGTATTTTTTTGAATGAATAGCTTCTGTCTGAGCCTAACTGAGGCTCCTGTAGCTCTTGTGGCTGCATGTATACCTTAATCTTCTCAATTGATTTAGTAAGAAAATTAATTTTCTTTTTGATTTTCTAATATTCTCATTTCTTAGAGGTGTACAAATGGAAATAATTCTCTTCAGATGGGGTTTCTATAATTAGTTCATAATTGGTTGGAGAGCCCAAAAGTATAAAAGAATTTCCTTGGGGGTGTTGTTTTCATCTTTGGGCGCATATTCTTTTTTACCAGTATTTATACTGGTGTGTCCTCTGATGTCAGTTTAAGCGGCTGTCAAATATTGCGTCTTTCAGGGGGTATATAAAGGCCTCCATCATCAGGATTTTTATACCCATCAAAGCCTATAAAAAGGTTTTTAAAATATATATGATTTATCTTAATTGCTGGCCATCTTAGTTGAGACTTTATTGTTACTCTTTCCAGAAAACATTTGTATCAATACAAATATCAATCAATTCAAAATTTCTAAAGGAGTTTTCCCAAAGGGCGAGGAAATAAGCCCTTTAGTTAAACTAACTCACATTACCCTCCACAAGATGAGATTTTGAGAAAACCTTTAGGTGAAACATGTGGACTTGTTTGTATGTGATGTGTGTGGTATTGTCCTTAATAGAGTATTTGTTCCTATTCTCATGAAAATGGTTTCAAGCCTCACCCAGATGGCCTGTAACTTCTCAGGGTATCTTTTGCGCATGTGGTAGAACATGACTTTATGTCTCACCTCTGGTATGGGCAACTTGGGTCTTTGTCACTCTCTTTTAGTTTTCCTTAAGTGACATAATAGTATTGCTGCTGAAGTTGAGCTAGATATTGACTAACTCATCCACTAACTCTTCTTGGTATCTTTTCTTAGGGGGTAAATCTTTCTATCTGTATCTATTACTGGGGCTTACAAGAACAGTAATGTGGCTTTTATTCCATATAGAACTTTGAATGGTGACATGAAAATAATCCTGTAGTAGCTCAAACAGTGAGTAAACAGGGCGAAAGGCAACAAGATGTCACCTTTTAGACTGTGGTTGACTGTATTTCTTCTTTAAGATCAATGCAAAGGTTCAATTCATTCTTTCCACGCCTCTGTTGATTGAGAGTGTGTATGGTGTGGCAAACTGCTTATTGACTCCTACTAATTCTATCAGGTGTTTCAAAACGTCCTTAATAATTTCCATCCATTATTAGATAGTAGTATCTGAGGTCATTTGACAAGTAATAATCTAGTTTTATAGGACTTTATGGTAACTCTGGAGATAATCACCTTGACTTAATTGCTTTTACCCACATGGTGAAGTGATCTATTGCAACAATTATAAGCTGATCCCCTTGGATGATTTTAGAAATGGTTTTACAACATTAGTAAAGAGGTTGTGGAAGGGTGCGCTTGGAGGAACAGGATGAAACTCAAACTACTTTGGGAGCAGCTTGTACATGGCGCATTTGATATAGAGCTCCAGAGCCTGACTGATATCATCCAACATTGCCTCCCAATAGAATATTTCCTTAATATTCTGATATGTCTTCTGTAGCCTTCACTGGCCTATTTGATGATGCCCTTTCATGATTATCACCAATCATTCACTTGGATCTACGTAAGGTAACCATTTCTCATCTACTAGCTTCTCTAGCTGTCCTTTTATGAACCTTATAGCTCTTTAAAAAGTTCTTAAGAATCTTCTTCACCGCATCATCATCTTCTTCCCTTTTCTCTTTAAGACTTTAAATTAGTTCAGAAACTCTATTGCTCTCAGGTGCTTGCAAGTGGAAATTGGGTAATCTTGACAAGCCATTTGCATACAAGTGTTTCTCTTTAGACTGATGTAGGATCTCAAATTGTAATCTTACAAATTAATGGCCCATCTTTCATATCTTTCATCTGGGGCTATCATTTTTGTCAACCATCTAAGTGAGGCGCAATCCATAATTTTTTTTGAAGTGTACGCCCTAAACATATGGTCATAAGTGGAGTATGTCTCTGATCACAGCTAGGCACTCGCACTCTGTGATAATGTTATTGTACTCTGATCTGGTAAGTGTCTTTAAGTAGAACTCTATAAGGTGGTCTACTCTTTCTTCATTCAGCTTAGATAAGATGGCTCCCATCCCAAAGCTGATGGCATTGGTGTATACATAGAAAGTCTTTGCAAAGTCCAGGCATATTAGTATTTATGCTTTAATAAACTTCTGCTTGATTTTTTAAAGACATCTTATTGTTTGTATTCCCAATTAAAAAGTACTCCTGTCATGATAAAAGCTTATTTAATGACTAGCCATTCATATTAGTGTTAGTGTTCAGTGAATGTCCTAAAATGCCAAGGGCTCAGCTGACCTAGAGGCTTGGTAGTGGGGCATTATTGGTTAGATTAAAAATAAATCAGTTCAATAACATAACAAAGATCCTCATAACAATACAGAAGGCTATAATGGGGCAACAGGGAGTGTTACTGGGGCAACCTCATGGTCAGGAGAGGCAGGGTTAATGACAACACCTTTTAGTTTCTCAGCTAATAGCTGTTGTATTAGAACAGATAATAGAGCATAAGAACTTAGATTGGGTAGATCTCACCAAAATTGATGGCAATTCTGTAAGGTAAAATTTGATTGCAGGTGTGTGCAACTTGTGCAACAGATTGGCAACAATGGTTGAAAGCATAAAAGTTAGAAAAAGTTTTATCACTGCGGGGTACATTGCTGTATTGATGTATAGGAACATCTGTTCCATGAATTTAGAGGATACTTTCCAATGAATGTGTGCATTCTAGGATTGATGAGATCCTAACAGTATGGTGTGGAGAATTTACTTCATAGTAAAAATTAGTATAAAGATAGTTTGTTTAAAGTGAATTAAAATAAGAAATAAACTAGCAACTTACCCTGAGGAGGGTGTTGAAATCAGGGTTTTTGGTAAAGCTTGCAGGTGCTGAATAGCCCCTGATTTCAACAATAGGCAGGAGAAGTTTTAATTCAACTGCCAAAATTAAAAAAAGGGTTTTTTACCACTAATTACAATAATTTAACTTTAAAACTGATAATAAAGGTTGGTTTTAAAGAGTTTTATTAGTTGCGATGAGAAAAAACTTTTCTCTTTTGTTGCAATCACTTTTGCAACTTATTCAATTCAAGTCTGATTCTAGTTTGATAATCTCACAGAGGAGATTAGTCTGCGCCCATGTCAGGGAGCAGTTGGGCAAGTAAGGTAAGAGGAGCAGATGGTAGGCCCGCAGCTTCAAACATTTGAAAATGCCCCAGAGAAACTGGCGGAATAGAAAAAAATAAAAAAACTAGTGGTCACTATTTCCCCAGAAATCCTCACTTGGCAAATGCGATGCAACCAGTACATCAACACGCCGCACTCCCAACCACTCTTGTCAGTGGAATATGGAGTCCGTGTGTTTCTGGACATCCAACAAACAGCTTTATGGGAAAAATTTTATGGGGATTTGCACACTTTTTTTCTGACCGCGGTGTATGTCACACCTCACTCCATGTCATGCGGTTGGCTGGACCTCAGTTTCAAAAACAAGGAGGCAGCAGATGAAGCTGCTGCAGTGTGCATAGTGATTGACCTCCCTGAAGGGCAATGGGTCATCAAAACCAAATGCACCAGATGGACAAAATCCAACCAAATTTTCCTCAAGTTTGACTTTTTTTCCTACTATGGTAAAACGTGCCACTTTGGAGTAGCACCTGAAAGATGGTCTCACCATATATGGCGAAATACAATCTTTTGAGATGCAACACTTTACACTGATGCCACACCTGTGCACTGGCAAAGCCATCGCAGTTCTGACCCCAACTGAGGAGATCATGAAGGATCTAACCAAGATCCCGCACTCCACATATATCAATATTGAAGGGCATACCACCCACCCTTTCTGGGTAACTGTGGACAGCGCACCCCCCATCTGCACCCACTGTGAAATGTTCAGCCATAAGGCACATGAATACCCCACCAAGGAGGGCATCACATTCCAAGAGCACCCCTCAGCGGCCATGGCCAATGGGGAGGCGCACTATGAACCAACCACCAATACCAAAGAGGCTTTCCCGTGGGGAGCACAAGGCTGCTACCTACTGGTAAAACCTATCTCCCCGCAAGAGTGGAAAAAGGCCAAGCAGGCCCGCAGGGCTGCAACCAAGGAAGCGGCCAAAGTCACCACTGCTATCCCACACTCCCAACACCAGGAGGACATCGTAACCTTTGTGGTGGAAGCAACTTGGGAATCCCTCAACCAGTCAGATTGGGAAGCCCATGCTGATTGGGCCACCCAATATGAGGATCCAATGGGTGACTCAATCTCACCCAATCTTTGCAACCAAGCTCCAGTTGAAACTGACTTGGGGTCCAACCTACCTGAAAATTTTTTTGACCCAAACGTTGGTGCACCAAACTCATACACACCACAAAAAATTTGTTTGACATCGGGGAAACAAAAAGCAAAGGCAAAAGCCAATGCAAACCTTTCTGCTAAAATTAACAAAACCAATAGCGTTGCTGCAAACACCTGCGCTGTCATGAAGGCCCATGGGGATCTAGAGGAGGCTAGTGGGCCCGGGTGCCCACTCCCTCACACCTAAGGTGCAATGGGGGAAACCTTCACTTTAGGGACGTTGAATATCACCAGACTCAAGGCCTCGCCATCCTGGGCTAGGAAACTGAGTTTTTTACAAAAAACTTACCTGTAGATATCCTGGCCATCCAGGAGTCCCACTGTCTGCGAGGTTCTGAGGATGCTTGGAAAACCATGCTCACTTCCCTATCCTTTTTGGTCAGAGCATTGTGGGGTGCTAGTTTGGATAAACAATTTTTTCAAATTTTTATTGGTAGAATCCTTCCTCAATGGCTGAGTCCTCATTGTCAATTTCTCATGGGCTGACGTGGCACATGCTATCATCAACATCTATGCCCCAACCTGTGCATGAGAGCGTCAGGAATTTTTCTCATCGGTCAAATCCCTCCCATTACTCCCAGACCCTTTCATAGTCGGCGACATGAACTGTTGGCTAAACACACCCATGGACCGCTGGCCTTCCTCCTCCCACACCCCCCAGGGTCACGTAGAACTTCGCGTTCTAAAGGCCACCCTTGGGTTAATGGATGCGCTGCTGCGGCAAGCCCCACTGCTCAAAAACATGATGCGCCCCCACATCCACAACAGCCAATTAAGGTCCATGACCCACATCTACCTTATCCTCATGCTGGCGAAATTCCAACCTCACATTTCCCACTTCCAAACAACAAAAATTGAATTCTCCAACCACTGACTGGTCTCAATAACCTACCACCTACCTGTCACAGTGACTAAGGCCCCACATTGGTGCAAACTCCGCCCTCCCAAACTTGCATCGCCAGGATTTTCCACTTATGTGGAATCAGCAACTTTGGCAAAAGAGTTTGTTACACCGTTTTGTGTGGACCCCATCTCCACATGGTCAGCCTTCAAAGAGGATACCATCCGCCACTATCGCCACCTCTCCTGACACTCACAAGCCACATCAGCCATCATTTTACGCGCTCTGGAAGAGTTGGCACACCTGGAGTCCAATATCCCAGCTATAGGCTACAGCCCTGCATGGGGCCAGAAGTGGGCGGAAGCAGCCACCCACCTCAACGCGCTTGAAAGGCAACACAAACATCAGGTTTGTGTTCAGTACAGGGCCAAACGCATTACAGAGGGCGACAAGTGCACTGCATAATTTTAAAAAATTTGCACCACGCCAGAGCGTGGCTTGCACACAGGTGCAAAGATCAGATGATTCTGTCGCGGATATGCCAGCTGAAGTGGCAATCAAAATACAGAAGTATTACTCCAAGTTATACCAATCTGATCCAATTCAGCCAGCTGAAGTGGCGGAATTTCTCAACCGAGCCCACATCTGCACCATTTCCCAATACCCAGAAACAATGAATATGATTACTCTGAACGAATTATGGACAGCCATCCGTGGTGCACCAAACTGAAAATGCCCAGGCCCAGATGGCATTCCATATGAATTCTACAAAAAGTACTTCAAATATATATCCCCACTACTGCTGGCCTCACTTAAACAGAGCCTTCTGGAAACGCGCCTCCTACCAGGAGGACAAGAGGCATTCACCATCACACTCTTCAAGAAAGGGGACAAGATAGACTTAGCCAAAAGGCGCCCCATTTCTATAACTAACATGGATACAAAAATTTTAACTAATTTCATGGCTAACTGTTTAGGGATTGTAGCATCTGCCACCATCTCCCCAGAACAATTCGTTTTCATACCTCGAAGGTCGATTTGGGACAACGTGCACTCTGTGGCTAACGCATGCCAGTCCACAGCCTCTGGGGCACTTGTATTCTTGGACCAACAGAAGGCCTATGATAGAGTAAACTGGGAATACCTCAGGGCCTGCCTCCATCAATTCCGCTTGCCTCCTCGTTTCATCAGCTGGGTAATGCTGCTCACGGAATCTGCAACAATGTCAGTGCGTGGCCCTGGCTTCCTAACGGAAGTAGTCCTCCCTCAAAGGGGCTTACGACAAGGGGACCCCCTTAGCCCACTCTTATATAACTTCAGCCTTGACCCACTACTTTGAAACGTGAATGCCCAACTCACTGGGGTCCATGTACCAGGCCAATCCCCAGTCAAGATGATGGCGTTTGCAGATGACTGTGTGGAAAGGGTGTCTAATAATAAAGATGCATGCGCGCTTGAAGCTCTCATCCAGGAGTATTCCCGGGTAATTAATGCTGCACTGAACGCTTCCAAAACCAAAATCATCCGCCTTGGTTGGTATCAAACTTGCTGGGCCCCAGCGACCAGTGCCCAGTCTGGCCCATCTGCTCACACACGTGATCGCCCTCCCTGCTCACCCCACACCGCCCCACTAGTGCTTTCCTTCATGCCACGCCCTACCATAGGGCCTGTCCGCCATCTGAGCGTGTGGGTGGAGGCAGGCAGGTATGCATCAGCAGTAATGTAAAGTCATATTTTAGACAACGTGACAAAGCGCATAGCCTCCCTCAGAGCCCACCCTACTTCCCTTATTGGCAGGGTTGTTTTAGCCAACTTTATGCTCCTATCCAAAGTCTGGTTTGGAGCCCACGCCATACCCTTCTCCTCAGGCCTTTTCAAATCCTCGTATGCCCTTCTGCAAGGATGGCTTTGGTCAGGCCGCCCACCACCAGTACGGCTAGAGGTCATGTTTGGCCCTCATCATCATGGTGGCATGGGCCTGCTTGACTTCAAGCCCATGCTGCCAAGATCCTGGGCACCTGGATTGCAGCTGTAACCGCCCCTATGCTCCCCTCCCAACACTGGTCCTGCGCGGCCCTCTCCTACTTCTCCCGCGCCTTGGGCCTTAACAATCCATCGAACCCTCACTCCTTGATAAAATACCTGGCTTCCCACCCATCGGCCACAGGTCCTCACAGGACTAAAACTCACTACAAACGAATCCTCCTCTCCATGCGGAGCGCTGAGTGGAGAATTCATACTAGCGGACACACATCCCAGAGAGGCCGCCCCTCTCCTCAGTTTACACAAGATTACAGGGGCTACCCATCCAAGATGGCGTGATCCCCACACGGCCCCATGTCCTATCCAGGGAGGACTACCTGGACATGATGGACATCCCTTATACCATTGAGACCCAGAAGACTATTTGGAAATATGCACACCACCCTCTGTTGCAGCCTCAAATCTGTTCCCATGTGTGGCGCTGCCTGAGGTGGGTGTACCATACAGCTGAGCGCTCTAACGCTTTACACTCATCCTGCGTCATGTGTGGCCAGTATGGAACGCTGTTCCACCGCCTGGAGAAGTGTCCTTAATCTAAACTGATATGGCGCGAAGTCCAACATCTGCTTGGCCAGGATCAAACACATCTCTTCAGCCTGTCAAGATATATGTTTGCTTTATCAATGGCCTCCCCTTCCACCCTCCCTCCATGCTCTGGTGGTTGCAATCGCCATGTGGACTATCCACACGATTGTCTTGGATGCCATCGCTGGATCCATCCCCACCCTCCCTGAAGCTGTCCACAGATTCTGGTCTCATTTGGTGGACCACTTTCAGGCGTGGATGTTTGGATATCTCCCACCGCGTCACCAACAGCTGGTCTCCTTATGGTTCCCAGTTTGGTTCATCAAATCAGACCCTTTCCTCCACATGTGTTCAATTGTGGCTACGGCCCCTTTACACGTTCCCTCCCCCTCCCCATAGTGGCGTTCCCGCTGGCAACAAGAGATAGCATCGCTTCTCTGGGGTGCCTTCCCTGTTACCAAGCTTTGTTTCTTTTGGGTCAAATTTGGAAGTGTCTGTCCCATGGTCGGCCTTCCTCACAATATATTAAAACTAAAATTAGTTGCGATGAGCAAATTAAAAAGTGACCCTTATACATTTGCACTGCTTATTATTTAAACGAATTTGGGGCTTGTGAAGCATATAGTCAATTAATCCATTATTGGATCAAGCCTATTTAGGATATATGAGGGTTTGACCTAGAAAATCTCTTGAAACTCACCTTACTTTGTTGGAATAACTAATAGAGGGTTGAGAGTTGGTAAAATAAAGTCGTGAGGTAATGTTTTGATAAATTTAAGCCAATCACCAAGGAGAAATTGATTTCACCTGTTGTAACCCCCTCAAGGCCTATAAAAGGGCCTGATCTCCGCGCTGGAGTTTGCAGTAAATTGACTATAAGACGTGGGGAGACCTCTGGATGGTTTCCCTGATTTTTCTGGTGGTTTGGCATAATTCTATCATATCTTGTAGGCCTATTTGGCCGAAGAGAGGGAGTGATCACCTTACTCTGAGAGGCTGGATTCCACTGAGAATTGGATAGGCCTTTTGTATATTTAAAATCAGAGTTATTCTCCTCCAAACTATTCTTATTTTTTAGTTGAACAACCGTTTGTCCAACAGAGGGATGTTACCTTTATAGCAGAGGAAAAGAGTCAGTAGGGAGCTTAGGGATCGTCCTACACCTAAGATTTTTTGGTAACCCATTATTGGTAGGTTGGGAAGAGGGTAGTGCATTGAGGGAGAATCACTGAAAGGGTTGGATCACCTGATCAAACTTTTGATAATATGTGTTGCAGATCAAAAAGTATTAAAATAAATACTACCAATCGTGGAAAACTTTCATTTATACTGTATCCATTTCAACCATCTTTATAAGAACCCGTACCCTTTAGAAAATTGATTAAATATTGGGTCCAGATTATATGATTTCAAAGTTCAAAACACGATTTGTATCACTTACAAAACCCAATTTTACTCATATGGCTTGTTAAGGATTATATGGGATTTGGGCGTAGTTGGGAAATTATTGTTTATCAAAGGTATCCAGGCCATGGTTGGATGGGCCCTAGGGTCCTTCCAGAATCCCTTAGACTGTACTACTACCTGCACAGCTCCAATCATTTTTATTAAAGTAGAAGAAGAATAAGGGCAGAGAGGTAAGCTCCTTTGGGGCCAAGGCAGTAAAACATTGCTCTTTTAAAATAATCTAGGTCAGTGATCTGGAAAAAGGGCCTACTGGAGGCTTGAGGCCTTTCTTACGCCTGTGAGGATATTGCTCAAGATCCATCTGAAGGGGCTGGCCATCTAGACTTTTATAGTCCTTTATTTTGTAATAAGGCCACATTCTTCATCCTGTGACATGGGTGAGGGCGCAATTTTGTGCCTATTGGGCAGCTTGATGGCAAGGATGACCACCATCTTTTCATAGGATGGGAAACGTCATAATGGGGCATGTAAAAGGCTTACATCAGTTTTTTGCAGTTAATGAAGTCTTTATCGCTCACCCGGTTGTTCATAGTAAAGATAACCTTTCCAAGCCACCAGGTACTGTATCGGGTAGAGATATTATTTAAGGTCAATATTGCCTCTGCCTCTGCCTCCTGGGAGTCATATACCATGGTAGGTTCAGGAGATGCGGACATGGGGTTCTTAAAAAATATCAGGGAACATGGAACACGTTGTACTTTTCAAGTGGGAGGGGAGCTTAATCCTGAAAGGCGCCATTTTCCAAGCCCTTCAGCACTTCATAAGGGCCAGAGCTTTCCATGCTAACTTTTGAGGAGTGACTTTGTATGTCCAAGTGACTGGCGACTAACATGACAATGGTTCCTTCCTTACGCTCATGGAATAAGTGGCACTTTCAGACCGCAAACTTTTTATAGACTTCTACTGCTTTATGCAAGTGTTCCCTAACAAGATTCTGGTTTCTTATAGGTCAGTCAAGCGTTCCTCTGCTGCTGGAACTCTGGAGGAGATGCAGGTGCTAATCTGGAATGAGGGGTTGAATCCCAAAATTTTTCTCAAACGTGGAGAAGCTAGTGGAGGCATGGGGGCGTTGATATATTAAAACTTCACCAAGGGGAGATCTGACGCCTATGTTCTATTTCTTGATGAGGAATAGCCAGAAGAGGTATTGCTTTAAGATTTGGTTTACCCTCTTTGTTTGACCATCTAATTGAGGGTGATAAACGGTTTACTCACAGAAAAGTAATACTAATGAAGTCAAGAAAGACACTTAATAAATTGGCGGTAAATTGGGGTCTGGTTTCAGATACTATCACCCTGGGGAAACCAAACAGAAGATACATGTGTCAAAAAAATGGATTCAGTTTCCTTAGAAGTGATCATTGTGTTGTAAGATATAATGAGGGCAAACTTAGTGAAACAAGCAACGACCACCATGATTGCATCATAACCCTTGGAAAGAGGAAGCTCACAATGAAATTGACAGACATTGATAACCAGAACCTTCAAACTGTTGCAATAAATGCAAAAGGCCTTTTTAACCAATCTTTCAGACTTAGAGCGGGTACACACTACACAACAGAAGCTTTATGAGGGAATTTTTTTGGAGAATCCTAGCTTTTTATCAATTCTCTATCCCTTCTTCGAACTTCTAAACCCATGGTAACCTAATAACTGGAGGATTATAGTAAATTTGAACTACATGGTCGCAGAGGGTGGGTGTAATCCAAACTCTATGCCCAAAGATGATTTCCCTACCCTTGAGGGCATAGTGAGTACGCTTATAAGACATGGTATCCAGGTCATCATATAATCAAATGCCCTTCAGGGAGGCCATCAAGGCGGCAAGGACTTGGTCAAGATGAGGAAAGTCTGAGAGAAAGCTTGCAAAGGTAACTGAGAGCAGGGCCAGCATCAGGATTTGTGATGAGGGGATGACATTAGTAAGGTCAGGGAGCTTATCTATGCTAGGTTTATGGCATGTTTTTCATCATTTCTGGAAATTTGTTTGAGCCCCTTTCAAACACAATTATAGAATTTAATTTGCATAGGTTGCAGTATCTGTGGGCTTGGCAGTGAGCAAGTTTCAAAAATTTTTATATACATAAGATACTGATGATCAGTCTGAACTATAATTATTTCTGTGCCCGCTGAAGGAGGTTGTGCCGGTGATTCAGTGCATAGGACACAGCCTCCTGTTCATTTTCATAGTTTTTCCAGGCTTCCCTAATAGACAAAAACTTGCAGAAAAGTAAGCAAACAGATGCTCCACCCCATCATTATTTTGTAGAATTACTGCCCCACAGCAATGGAAGATGAATCACAAGCCACAATATAGGGCCTAGACGTGTCTGCATTATGAGGACTTGCGCGTTAGGGAAGAGTTTATTGATGGACTCAAACACCTTATAGTATTTCCTTGTTTATTTAAAGAGGGTATCATTGACCATTAATGAATGCAGGGGTGTCTTTAATTGAGCAAAATGGGGAGAATTTCTTGAGGAAGATTACTATCTTGAGAAATCTTTGGAGCTGATTTTTGAGTGGTTGAAGTGATCCATGGCTAAATAGCCTTCAGCTTACATGGATGAGCCATAAAGCCATCCCTTAAAACCAGGTTCCTCAAGAAGGTCACCTCTTCACAAAAAACTTGCATTTTAGGGTTCTACAAAAATTCCAGCCCTGTGGAGGGTGTCATTACTGCTTCCAGATCTTTTGCGTGTTGCTCATGGGTAGGTGAATCAGTATATCATCTTTATAGGTGACAGCGCACAAAAAGTGGAGATTTCCTAGAATATCATCATTGAAGCGCTGAAAGGTACCAGTGCGTTTTCAATCCAATGAACATTACTTTGCTCTGAAAGATCCTGCGTTTTGTGAGGATGGCTGTGAGCCAAACCTGCCCTTGTTTGACTCACACTTGGTTGAAGGCATTCACCAGGTCGAGCTTAAAGGTTATCTGTGACTTAGCAATCATATGATCAATGGCTTGTGCTAGGGAAGGTGTTGCAATTGTTTGACTAACCACTAGCTTATGCAATCTTTCCTTGATGATTATTTAAAACTAATATTTATATATAGTGTTCAATCAATTATTATGATTACTCATAGTGCGCCCACGACTTTGGAGAGCTGGCAAAGCTGTATTACATTTCTTTTCGCGATTTCACCATGGCGCTATGAGTTATAAATGATTATTATAGTTGATTAAATCCTTAATCCCGCCGGTGCATTCCCACTGCTATTAAGTTCAACCCTACTATTCTCTCATATCCCTCTTACCAGCATAAAATAACTTCCAAAAGGGTACCTATTTCTAGGTGGCATCACCAGAGTCTCAATTGCATTCATATTATTGTGACTATAATGGAGATACCCTATGCTCTAGTGATTCTATTCCTTATCCTCATTTATATAATTACTCTTCTAATCTACCACTTTTTTAGTGCTGCTTAGTAAACATATAGTGTACCAATAGTATTGATAGCAGAAGGAACATAACTTGGCGGGATTCCAATGATAAGGGATACCTTTTCCTATGTTGCTAGAGAAGTATACAGCAAAAGAAGACATATATAAGCAAGCTGGAAAGCCTTTTAAATATTCAATACTACATTATGCTCTCTCTTATATATGAATAAAAATATATATTGCCAAAAAAGGTTTTCCTTTGCAAGATTTTTAAGGCCACTTTCATTTAACAATACCTTATAGTTTTAAGTGTAGTAACCTGTTCACCAAAATCTGACGCCCTAGTGCTAATTTCAACATTGTGGTGCTAACTACAAAGTATCACTTTTTTTCCTGAGCACCAGCTTCCCAGTATGAATTTGAAGAACTGCTTTTCCCTTGGCAATGGCGCTAAGTATTACTATAATGCAATGGACAAAGATGACATGGTTATCGATCACTTACAAGTAAGTAGTTTAAAAGGTGAAGGGGTAGAAAACCTATGGCGGAACTTCCCCTTCTAGTGAATTAGAATCTCAAGCTTTAGTCTAGATGTCCAATGTATCCCAGTCTCAGCTACAAAAAGTATACAAATTGTTGCTTCATGGTTGCTGCCTTGTTGCCACCAATGCAAATTTAGCCAAAATGGGCATATTACATAATTATAAGTATCAAGATACACTTTATGACAACTACCATAATTTATGAAAGATGACTATCTTTGAGATGGTCAAGAGACTCGCCACTAAATAAACTAGTGAAAATTATAGCGGGATACATACATTCTTCTATTCACCAAGACCACCAGATTATTGCAGGACAGCATATCATTATCACCAGATAGTTACATATATAGAAACTCATCAATAAGAATAATTCCTTCTTACTTGGACAGTTAAATGTCACTTACCATGACCTCTGTAATGTCATTATTTTTAATCAACAGAAAACTCAGGAAGCCCACCAAAAGGGGAAAGGGATGGCTGCCCAGCTTAATGCTTATCTGCTGTTGGAACTTGCCCTTTTCTGGGTAAAGACCTCTTACTAGGTGTTGCATCTCATTTATTTAATTATAGATAAATACCAAATTATGCTCCCCATTACTTTTAGTTAGGCTAATTTGAAGTGTTGGGGATAATCCCCAATAGAGTTAAGGTTAGTGCAATTACTGGCAAGTTATGCAAGGATAATCAATTAATTATATAAATTGATTACTTATTAGGGATTTGAAACTGGTAACTAGGGCCAAGGATGTCGATACATTTATATTATACAGCAAAATGCCAATTCAATGTTAAGTGCTTCAGGGTTACTGGCGACTGATGTTAAAGATGACCCAATCATGTACTATTTAGGGATAAGCTGGCGACTTAGGCTGAGGATGATTATATCACCGCTTTGGTGCCAAAGGTCCCAATATTAGAGCAAGCATTGACCATTCCGCTTCCTAGGATTCTTTATACTGGCAACTAAGAATTAGCTATTTTAAAACTATTAGGTATTGATCCATATAATTATTTGAGTTTTTCTAATTACTGGAGACTAAAGCAAGGATAATCAATCATTGTTTTATGATTATTACTTACAAATTATTATTTTATCAGCAACCCTTGCTAAAAGTTTTCTCTCTAAGTGAGACATATGATTGCCACTAATTGGTGAATAATCCAATTACCTACTGCCTTTCCTGAATACTTTGACTCCTCTCAATATTAGCCTCAGTACATTAAATAGTGCAAGGCTCTATCTAATAAGGGTATCACTTATCTTATTATCCCTAATTTGATTTTATATACTAAATCCCTTCTCCAACAAGGGTCAAGGTTGTGAACTTAGGGAAACATTGCCCCTTTATCTTAGGAAGTGCAACATAATAAGCATACCAAGTCTGCCATACTGTGGGAATTCTAGGCTGGCACCAATAGAGCAACCCACCTAACCATAATTCTAACAAGTGGTGCTCACTATAGGGGACCCTTGTACACTCCTAGGTTTACAATCTCTACCTTGGAGAAGAGAACTCTCTTACCTGAAGGTTTCGTCAGGAGTGGATTATAGCCACTAGTTCTTTTTGAACACAAGTGCTGACTGCTTACCCGCGCTAAACTGTTGTCAATAAAATCAGGTGACAAAGGTTTAGATTTACATTTCTTCTTTTCTGATGCTTTTTAAAGATAAAAGGTGTATCACCAACCTTTTTTCCAAATCCTGTAATCATGAAGTTTTGCATGCATGGATCCCAAAATCAGCAATTGTGTTAATCAGGGTTGGTTGATTATTATTCCACCTAGTTTTGATGTATAACTCATTTATTGTTAATACTGGTGAATTTTCTATCTATGCTTCTCATTAGATTGAGTTGAGCTATTTTGATAAACTAAAATTCAATTTAGGCTCTTCATTAAATTATGTTGAGCCATTTTGATAGATTTTGATTTAGTTTCTTATAAAAAATTGAGTAAAAGATATCTTATTGATTAATAGAATGCTAGCTTAACTCCCAAAGTATGCTCCCAATTCAATTGGGTCGAGCAACTTCAATATATAAGCCTTTTTAAATTATCAGGGATTATCCCCCAATAGCACTTTACATTCCTATCTACTTGTGACTGATGCTGATGATAGATCAATAAAAGTTTTATTGCAAGGTTCTCGTGGTACCACTAAACTAAAATAGTTGTTAAGTCCTGGTTTATTGGTCAAGTCCTAAGAGGAGACTTCTGATCCAAAAGCGTTGGTTAATTCCCAAGAAATGACTGCTGAACCAAAATAGAAGGTTAAGTCTTAAAAAGGAGACATCTGAACCATAGGAACTGGTTAAGATTAAAACAAACCTCTGACCTAGAAAGGGGAAATGGACCTCTGAACCTATTAATAGGTTAAGTCTCATTTCAAAGAAAAAAATAGATAAAAAATTATAAAAAATTGATTTGACACTGGTGACTAGGGCTGAGGATTTCTTCATCTATTTATCTAGATTTTCTGGTAGATTGAAAATTTGATGTTGAGATCTTCTCTCTCTGCTTGGCGTAATTTTCTGAGCAAATTAAATTCAGTAAATTAAAAGCAAACACTTAATTGCACACCAAAGTCTTGCTCTGATGTCATCAGATCCCCCACTGACTGTCCCAGCGTGAGGCAGTGGTGAAACTCCCCCCTCCATTTTCCATCCAACAGGAAAACGCGCTTGGACTGGCTCGCCCAGTCATTCCAAACCCTTGGGATGATTCATTCCTCCTAAGGGTCTCAATGCCCATCTCACCCAAACCCAAGCGGTGCCCCGCTGCCCCCTGGTGCTCCCCTGGAGCAACATGCGTTTTGGCCTTAGGGTCAAATATGGGAAATTCTTCCCCTACGACAACCAAGCCATTATCAAAATGACTCAGGCGGTGATGACACCAGCCTGTTTTATAGACTTCCGCCCCTATAAGGGGTACTTTGATCTCAGCTTCCCCTTTGAAGCTGATGCAGCCACTGTGGCAGTGGTGCTGTTAATTTTCAACTTTATTCCCCTCCCAACAACTTGTACCTGGCTCCCAATGGACACCACCTTGGTGGTCCAGTTCGCAGGTTTGCCCATCCACCTCCCCCCCAAAGTGCTCCACCAGGAGCTGATGGAAGGTTTGGCAGCCTATGGCTCCCACCACATCTTACAATTTGTGGTCCCATATGGGGCCACACGCCTTGCTGGGCCTCAGGCATATGCCACAACCAGCCCTGAATTTACAAAAAATTTCTTTGGCAATTCCCCCTCATGCCACCATCCCATCTGCCCCTGACCATCCATTCTGGGCCCGCGTTGAGGGCGGATGGATGATTTGTACATCCTGTTTTGAGTTAGACCACTCGAAATGTAAATGCCCATACTCAGAAACTTCCAATAATACCAAAAGTTTTCCCAACGCCCACCAATCTGCCGCCCACCCCGCGCCAACTCTGACATGGGGTATGATACTACCTTCCCCTCCTCCAATTCCTGATGCTGCAGCTGCAGCTACAGCCACCAATCAGCACCCACCTTGCCCCAATGCCATAAATAATTCATTTAACCAAACATCAGATTGGATCCCAGTTCAATACCATGCATCCTCAAATGAATCCAACAAACCTCAACCTTACGCTGATTCCCCAATCCAATTCAACCAAAATCCATGGGAATTATTGGATGAAAGTGACAAATCAGGTAATGTCATTGAAGAACTGACGCTGCAACTTGAGCAGCTCTGTAATGCAGAATGGGATGCAAAATTCCCACCTCAGAAATATGTCCAACAACCTAATGCCAAACTGTTATACAGCGACCACCAGTCTGCAGTAGAAGCAGCTGCCACACCAGATTGCCATCCACTTCACAAAGCTGCCGCCAAATCTGTGGCTGCACTCACAGGAGGAATTCCACCTCCTGTCATCCTCATAAATCTTACTGCATAAAGTAAGATCAACATGAAAACTTTGCACAAAAACGTCACTGAAGCCATCCAGAATGTGGTGACAGTAGCACGGAATCTGAAAGCAAAAATAACATAAACCAATATTGCCACATTCATTAAATTCCCAGACGCCTGCCTCAAAGCTGAAGACGCTTTGGGCAAATAAATCGTTGGTATAATGATGGCTGGCAACTATTTGGAAGTTTCAGTCATCAAGGATATCAAACCCCATGCCACTGATGCCCCCACACCCTTACTATCTGCCTTAACATGCACCCTACTCTAGAATGAGATGGATGTGGCCAAAGATGAGCCCCCCAATCCCCCCTCTCCATCCACCATGGAGGGATAGCAGTATTCGCTGCCCACCTGGTTGGATATTTTGTTAGGTACAATTCAATTGATCCGTCCATTTTGGGCGTTTTATTTGAATCGTTATTTTTATTATGATTTTAGCTTTAGTTTGGTAATGTCCATCCCCTGGTCAGCTTACCTCAGTTAAATAAAGGAAATTTGATGTTGAAGTTTTTGAGGCTACTGGCAACTCAATCCCAAGGATAATTAAAAAACAGCATTGCTGGCAATCAACACTGATGATGTTTTAATAGGCCTGCATTAAGTTGCTCTCTGCCACCTACGTTCTTACTGACAACTATCACCAATGACCACTACCCTTCCTACTTGAATGAAGTCATCTTGGCTCTTGACCCTAACCAAGTCTTGAATGGGGTTCTGTCAGTGTTCGCCCATTTCTAAGTTAAGCCTCTTACTGGTTTGCATCTCATTAATATTTAATTATTGATGAATCTCAAATGGTGCTCATCACTAGCTTGAATTGAGCTAATTTGAAGAGTCAGGGAAAATCTACGATAGAGTTAAGGTTATTGTGATTACCAAAAAGTTATGCCAAGGATAATTGATCAATTTATATGAATCAATTATTTACTAATGATCTGATGCCGGTGACTAGGGCTGAGGATGTAAATACAATTTATATTACTATGGAAAAATGCCAATTCATCGTTGAGTGGTTTAAGGTTACTAGCATTGATGCCAAGGATAACCCAATCATGTACTATTTAGGTATCAGCTGCAACTTAGGCTAAGGACGATCAGATTACTGCTTTGGTGCCAAAGGTCCCAGTATTAGAATAGGAAATGACCATTCCACCGCCAAGGATTTTTATACCAGCGGCTAAGAAAAAAATATACTAAAACTATTGGATATCAGTCCTGATAATCATTTGAGTTTTTCTGATTACTGGCGACTAAAGCCTGGGATAATCAATCATTAATTTAATATAATTATGAATTACAAATTTTCTATTATGTTATTGGCAACCAAAGATGAAAAACCTCAAGCGAGGCATTCTATTGCCATCTATTGTTGAATAATTAATTACTACCCAACTATCCTGGATTCTTTTACTCCTTCATTTTTTAGCCTCAGTAATTTAAATAGTGCGAGGCTCTATCTCAATAAAGATATCACTTATCTTATTATCCCTAAAATAATTGAAATTTGTAAATACCATATTCAACAAGAGTCAAGGTTGTGAACTTAGAGAAACTTTGGCAACCTCTCATCAAGGCAGCATGACATACTAAACATGCCACATGTGCCATATTGTGGGAATTTTGGGCTGGAACCAAGCAAGCAACCCACTTAGCCAGAATTCTGATATCTGCCTTTTATTTAACAAAATTATGAATAATTGAGGGGTAACCACTCAATGAATTGCAGATATTACTCTTCAATGTACCCAAATGGCAGACTATCTTAAAACTGAAGTTAAGCAACATAAGGAAGCTGAAGTGGCTTCTTGTGAGGCCCACCAAAACAATTCTAATGCAATTTGTCAGGTATGGACCAATTTAAATACACATGGTGGCCAACTTTTGGGGATAATTCTGGATCACAATTGTTTAGTAAAAGATTTATTGGAGGACGTGGGTGCTTATTGATGCCACCTTGACGCCATGTATATTAATATAGATAGAGCACTGCGCTCTGATAATGATTTTTATCAAACAATTGATTCTTTGCATCTGGACCTGAGAAATTAGGGTAATAAAGTAAAATCTTTGGGAAGTAAAATGGATCTGAAAGAAAATTGTTTTTCCATTAATCAGATAATTTAGCATGTCAAAATCCTGTTACTGGTGGAACACCAATGACTTTCTATAATGCTAGATCAGTTAATAGCTGAGATTCACAATGATCTTTTTAAATGTCTTTAGGAGCCTCAGTGAGCCACCCCTGTATGTATTTCTTAATAATTAGGAAACCATTGACAGAACCTGAAGGGGAAGGCAATGATGCACTGTTTATGCGTGAGGTATCCATCTTTCTTACCTCTAATCCTTGCCCAAAGCGTTTTCTCCTTTGGATACTCTGATGACTCCTCCAGCAGAGCATTCTGACTCCATCATATGCGAAACTTCTATACCATAGGAACAGTGTACTGCCACTACTCCAACTCACACTCCAACAGCAACCTACCCAACGGCTGTTCTGGAGGCTCCTAAGTAGGTTACTACCTCTTTTCATTTTTGTCACCCAAAAATTATGTAGGAGTGACACAAACCCTTTGTCCTCGCAATTATGAACCTCAATTATATGTCAACCCTATTATCTTTCAAATTCTGATAAACATGTAAGTGTAAAACTTTATTAGTCTCTTCAAGATTAGTATGGTCAAAGCGCCTGAGAATGCTAACTTATTGACAGTAATGAGCTTGATGGACTCTAAAATCCAGTAGTTAATGATTCCTATTGCATAAAGTTGGCGTAAACTACCTCAACGCCAAAGATCTTCTGATCAAAGAGTTTGGTGAAGCTGAGTGGATGGCCACTCAGAAACGAAGTTCCTTAACATCAGTTTCATAAGGATGAGACATTTAAAGCCTTTGAGAAGAAGTTTTATTTAAAGTTATAGACGCTATCTATGCTACACAGTACATTCAAAAAGTTCTGGGACTAACGTTTTAAAAACACAACTTTACAAATAAATAAACTTTCTTTTATCATAATTTAAACGTACAACCTTTCCCTCTCTATAAATATTTATATTGCTAAAACAATTGTTAAAAGGTATGCACATAGTTCCTATTTTGTATAACCATGTTTAAACCAGCTGTCACATTCATCTGAATTTTCTCTACTTTATCAAAAGGATGAACCTTCAGTTTACCTTCAGATTAGAGAACAGAAAGAAGTCAGACAGAGCCAAATCTGGTGAATAGGGTGGATAATTATAATCTTAAGGTGGCACTGAAGGTTCATCCTTTTGATAAAGTAGAGACAATTCAGAAGAATGTGACAGCTGGTTTAAACATGGTTATACAAAATAGGAACTATGCTCATATCTTTTAACAATTGCTTTAGCAATATAAATATGTATAGAGAGGGAAAGGTTGTATGTTAAATTATGATAAAAGAAAGTTTATTTATTTGTAAAGTTGTGTCTTTAAAACGTTAGTCCCAGAACTTTTTGAATGCACTGTGTAGCATGTAAATGGCTTTGACGCTCAGATCGCTCTCCATCATGCTTGTGACCCTATTAGGGATTGTACAGGGGGTATGATTCCTGTTTTAATGAGGAAAACGATAACAATCATATAGTAAATTATCTTTGATGATGCTCTGTCACTTTTGAGGTGCCCAACCAAACTCTTTAAGAACCTTACAAACTGCAGCCTTGGGCACCCTCCTCTAAAGATACTTGTCTCTGCCATACAGCCCTCTTTTTGGGAAGACCTGATAGCAGTCATATTTGTGATTTTTGTAAGAAAACTGGGGCACTATGCTAATAGTTGCCCTAAACATGGCTCTAAGCCCTCAGATCATGCTGCAAATCTTGCAATGAGATAGTGTTGTAAAAAGACAGGGCGGAGGAGAATTTTATTTTCTACCTCCTCCTCCAACAAAACTCCAGGCAAGAACAAATCTCTGAAACCTCCTGTCAAGATTCTGATATGACTGGATGATAAGCCTGAAATAGTTATGGCAGATTGGCTAGAATCCGCTGACTATGATATATAAATATGAAAATTTTAGTGCCTTGGGATGAGGTGATATTGGGTCAGAAATGGTAGTTATTGGATCACCTCCAAATAAAATAATAAGGCAATGTCGACATTCAACAAATATTGAGTAAATCGCCTTAAACTAAGGTGATAGAGAATTTTAAGAATACTATATTTGCTGGATCTGATGGTAATATGGTGAAACTGAATAGTCTAAGCTGAAAGAGCGGTATCAACCAAATTTGCTGATATATATGTGAGATGATATGATTGAGAGGAGGAGTTTTGTTAGTAGAAAAGAGAGCAGAACAGCGAGTATCCGCTGTAGGTATTAAATAAACAAAGAAGTGTCATTGGGGCAATTGCTCCATATTTATTAAGTTTATTATGTTGACTCAAGGACGACGATCTTCATATCATCAGTCCTATTGCTCAGCGGGTTTGACCCTGTGCAAAAACCCCTTTGGCATATCCCCAATATATCTCCAAAGTTACAACAGTGGTGCTCACTACATGGGGCCTATTAATCAACCACAAATAAAATTAAAATTCTCCAATCTGAGGCCATGGCATATCAAACTTTCACTGAAGGAGAATCATCACAAACAGCTGCACTTGCCAAAACTATGTAACTAAAACTTGTTGTGGAAGTTGTGATCAAAAAACAAGAGGAGCTTTTTGAGGAGTGTGATGACGTAAAGAATCACCTTGAAAGTGCAGCTAGTCAGCTGCAAATACTTGAACAACAGAACAGGAAACTCATCAATCGCCTGGATGATGCTATTGAGCGTTTGCACTGCATGAAGCGGAAGTTAACATCTACCTTTTGCCCACCTAGTTCCCATTTGGAAGCTTAAGAAAAGGGGTCACTCTGGAAGAGTCATTTTACAATGGATATGAAACTGGATTTTCCACTGAAGATATTTTCTCCAAACCTACATGCAGCATGAGCCACTCAAATCATGATAGATGCTCTGGGGATGATTATGTTCCAACCCAACAAAACCCCCAGGTTATAGCAGTCCTGCCTGCTGAAGAGCCCTAAGCTACCCCCTAGAGCCGCTGACACTTCTGATCCAGCCCCTCATCAAGATCCCAGCTATGGGCCTTGATCAAATCTGCAGTACCATCCTAAGGCTCGCAGTTATGAGCGGGAGGAGGAGGTCTGCATTGACAAGCTATCTCCGTTTGACTGCAATGGAAAAATCCATGGTTTCTTCAACCAATTTGAATTTGTGGCGGAAGGAGCCTATGATTGGCAGAAGGCTTAATTGCTGATATCCACCTTGGATGTTGGTAGTGCTGACCAAGTTACCTGCTACCTTCAAAGCAGTTCTGTTACATATCAAGAAGTAAAGGATACTGTGATGTGGCTGTTTGGAGGTACTGCAAAGATGTTGCATCATAAGGCTGAGTTCTTAATTATTGGGTTCCAACGGAATGAGACCCTCATTGAGTTTGCTGACCAATTCATGACGGAAGCCCATTTGTTAATAGGGGCAGGCGTTCTAGCTGAATCTGATGTGTGCATTACAATGACCTCCACGGTGAAGCCATACCAAGAGCTTTACAATGCTATGACTCTGATTTTGGGTGACAATGTACCCTTGCTCAAAATTGTTCAGTTTCTGCGCCGTCTATCCACTACATTCCCTCCGCCAAACACAGAGTGGAAACATACCACCATCATCTCTGAACTATCTCATTTGGGGTCTTCCATTTTGTTTAGCTTCCGCCTAGTAACCCTCAGCCTTATTCTAGCTATGCGCCTCATCCTCAGCCAAGATACCCCCAGCAGTTCAACTTCTGTCAAGAACCTGCCTATGATAATCATCAACGACCCAACTACTGACCTGGACCTAATTAAGCCAATTGTCAGCAGTCAAATTATCATCCTGGCCCATCTTACAAAAACCAAGGGCGCAGACTCTATGGGGTGAATTGTTTTTAATGCGAGCACCCTATTCACCTTGCCCAAAGTTGCCTCAACTGTCAGGTCCCCTATGTACAGCAGGACCAATAATACCAGGGAAAAAAATGGAGCGTAGTAGAGATGGGTCTCTCTACCTCCGCTATCCCAACCCCAGACGTCCCATCTGAACCAACTGTAGTATTTCCAGCAGAAGTCAGTCAGTATGTCAACAGGTTCTTATACCAGCAGCTGGTTGGAGGAGTAAATGTACTGACATGGGCACAAGCCAAGGCCTCAGCGGAAGAAGGACCTCAGGAGCATAAATCCATATGCTTGCCAAATGTTCAGTAAAGCTTCTTCAGACAAGGTGGATCCAGCCGCAGATGTACCTTCCCTGAAAGGTGTAAACGTCACCCTTCTAGTAGATGCTATTGCCAAAGAATACCCCAAAGTTGGTGGGGGATTATGAGCTTCCTTGGTATTGAAATTTCGTGAGAAATTACAATAAGCAGGCGCTACAAAGGCTACGAAATTTTAGTTCGGGCTCTAGCAAAGATCAACACAATTGCATTGAAGTTATTAGTTCTGTTGCTATAGTTGTTTCCAATTGGAAGTAGAATTCTGTATGAAATAGATTAAATTAAGCTACAAGAGACAAGAATTGAGATACTTTATTAATTAAAATTCAGAGATATTTATAGGGGAGAATTTAATGGTTCTTCACAGGGGATTTCCGTGATTCACCTGAGGTAATATTTTTCCTAACAGATGACCGATTTTGCTGATTATCATTGCTATTAAAATATTTGTGATGGTCAGATCTAATAGAGCTCCAGTTAGAAGTGATTGACCTTCTTAGCGAGGGCTTAGCCCCTTCAAAATGAATGGTCACTTTGGATTGCTTGGCCATCTCAGATTGCTGAGCTTCTTCAGATTGGTTATTTTCACCCATCATAGGAGGTTGATAACTCTGAAGGGTCTTTCTTCAGTCAAATTGAGAATCAGAAATACCCGTTGTTGACTTTTCAATTTCATTAGACTGAGATATCAAATCTCGGTCTGTAGTAATTTTGGTCATCTTAGTTGTATCTCCAACACTTGGGAAAAGAGACCCCTTAAATGTCCACATATTAAACAGTCATTATTCTTCTTATTCTGAATGTACCTACTATGACATTTTTGTAGCAAACAAACGCGTCTGAGCAATCATAGATACAGGAGCCCCAGTCAATATAGTCTCTACTAAATTGGTGGCAAAGTTGACACTAGAACCTAATGTGGAACATTAAATAGTGTATGGGACTGTGGGCACAGAAATTATGGTCTCTGAGGGATTGTACAGTGCGCTACCTTTGCAGTTTGGGTCAATTGTCATTGTAGCTCCAGCGATAGTGTTGCCAAACAATAATTACAACCTTTAAATTGGAAACGATTTTATGAGATACTTTGGTAATGCTGTTGATATGACAGAGGAGACGTCCAAAAAGTTTGGGACAGCAGATCTAAATTTACTTTACCTCCAGTGGAGTGCCGAAGGATTCTGTGCACATGGGACATATTAACCTTGCATACAGTGACGGTGTGATTCTGGTTCACTACCATCAACTAAAGAGTAATACCTGAGCCCTTCCCTACTAAATATATGAATATCAAGGGCTTCTGCTCAGAGCTGCCAGAATTTTATCCATCCCCTCCGGACACCAAGTGATAATAAACACTTAGTTAGAGGTGGAAGTGCCAGCTGAGCTTTATGGGGAGGTCATTGGCCCTTTTCAGCAATCATGGCTGGAGCCCACATGGCTCCAGGCCTTATACTCCTGGGACATGGTGAGATCAAGGTCGTTAGAAAATCTACAGCACAAACCAATGCAAATACGCTGGCATAAAATAGTGGTGTATTTACACTTGACCCCAGTGGAGGAGGTCCTCTGGGCTCATGAGTTTGGGTTACTGGATGAATTTGGTCTACCCTTTGAACAAAAATCGGCGTAATGGCAGTGGTATTGCGCATGATTTAATGGGTTATTGGAAGAACAAAAGGACCAAGTAATAGCTTTATTTCAAAAATATAAGGAGATCTTTGCTGTTGACAACCACGATTTAGGGTGAACGTGGTGAGCAATACATCACCTGGATATGGGTGATCATCTCCTCATCAGGTCTTAACCAATCTTACAGTCTAGGTCAGCCGATGAAGTAGTAACAGAGGAGATCAGAAGGCTACTGGAGCAATGGATACTTGAACCATCAAAGGGTCCATGGGCTTTGCCTGTTTTTATTGTAAATGAAATATGGCACCAACTTGGTAGTAATAGACTACCAGAAGCTCAACAGCATCGCCTAAAGAACGCTTATCTCTTGCTGCAAATTGATGATGCCTTGGACCAATTGGGAGGAGCTTGCTACTTCTTAATGATGGACTTGATATTGTGCTACTGGTAAATCAAGTTTCCTGCGGTGGAATAGGAGAAGTGAGCCATTATCACGTCCAAGGGACTTTTCCAACCAGCCTCATATGCCCCAAGGGCTATTTAACGCCTTTGCTACATTTCAGCAGGCTATGGACACCATTCTCAGTGACCTGAAGCTTTCATACATCCTCATGTACCTTAGAGAATTTGTATCTTTTTGCGTACATTCTCTAAGCATCTTACCCACTTGGAGGAGGTCTTCCTCTGGCTTGCTGCAGCCAATATCAAGATCAAGCCATGAAAATGCCACTTTTTATTGAGATCAGTTGAATTACCTTGGGTTTTTATTAAATGCAACTAGTCTTAAGCCTCAACTGGCCAAGGTGGAAGCTACTTGGAAAATGACTGCGCCAACTGGTAAATGGGACATACAAGTATTCTTAGTGATGGTGGGTTACTACTGACGCTTCATCCCTAACTTCAGATTTTTGGGGTTCCGTTATTTGAGCTATTAAAAAAGGATGTTGTGTTTGAATGGACTAAATGCCAACAGTGCTCCTTTGACACACTTTGAATGGCGCTAATAAGTGCGCCAGTGCTACACTATCCGAATTTTGATATAAATTCATTGTTTATAAAGATGCATCCCTTTCCGCCGTTGGATAAGTCCTATTCCAAAAAATGAGGAGGGGGAGGAGCACCCTGTGGTGTATTGCAGTCAGAGCCTGAACATCCATGAATGCAATTGTGCCATGACGAGTGGGAGCGCTTAATGGTGATCTACGCATAGAAACAATTTAGGGTGTATTTGCATGAGGTGAAGTTTAAAGTTTTAACAGATCATGCTCATTACGCTGGTTGCAGAATCTCAATTATCCTGAAGGGCACCTAGCCCAAAGTGCCCTCAAACTGCAGACTTATGACTTTGAGATTCTCCACTGACCTGGAGCAAAACACCAGAACGCTGAATGTTTGTCAATGCTACCAACGATTGCAGTTACAGTGGATCTGAGCGACATAATTTACAATATGATGCTCAGCAGTAAGTCCAACAATGAACCGCCTAAGTCATAAAGGCGTTGAACAAGATGCGAGCTAATACCTTTCAGTGAAATGGTGAGTTGTAAAAATAGATTGGAGACTCTACAATGAATTTACCATGACCCTCAACATGGCCTACCATTATCATGAGTGCACATAAGGCAGTCAGACATGGTGGCATGTGAAAAACATTGGAATTGTTGTGCCCTTGGTATTATTGAGAAAGTATGAACTTCGACATGCTTGAAAACATCTCCTGCTGCCAACAATGCCATGTGGAAAAGCTGTCCTGCCAGAAAACTTCATACTGGTTAGTGATTTTATATTTTGCTTGGCATACAGTTTCCTGGATGTCGTTGGCCCTCTGCCAACGGGAGCTAATCAGTCCAAATGCATTCTGGTAGCTATTGGCCACTTGACCAGGTGGGTTGAAGCATGGGCAGTATGGGATTTGGGGAGGTCACAGTGGGTAAGTTTTTAATGGAATGTATTATCCAGCAACATGGCTACCCTCAGTTCATTCTTACCAATAATGGTACCAACTTCACCTCGCACATCCTTCTAAAGTTGAACAAGCTGATGGGCATCCTTGTGGTTCTGATGACCTCATACCACCCCAAGTTGTACGGGATGGTTGAGCTAGTTAATGGGACCTTGGTGAACATACTCCAGAAATTGGTAATGTATTGACCTTCCAATTGGAGTATCCTCCTTTCCACCGCCGTGTTTGCATATAACATTGGCTACCATTCTGCCATGGAGAAGGTTCCCTTTCAACTACTATATGGATGACACCCTGCCCTTCCAGTACTACTTTATGCTTGCATAGAAGATACCGGCGGAATGGATCCCCACTGTTATTTGACTAACCTAGTGAACACATTAATTAAGTTGCAAACTGAAGTGTAATCATTCAGCTTATCCAAGAAGATAAAGAATCAGGCTGCCAATCAGGTATGGCGTAGTGGGTTAGCTCAGTTCAAAGATGGGATACGGTTTTAATTCATGACCACATGGGTTCAGTCAGAAGCACATGATTGCATTTGGGTTATTCCATCTGAAATAATTGAAAACTGGTGTTGACGCCCATACTATCAAGGACCCTGTAAGCTGTTGTATTATTAACCAAGTTATGCAAAGTTCCTCTGGAGTATAAACAATAGTGGACTTATCATTCAATCAAGGGGGAGGGTAATGTCAAGATTCTGATATGACTGGATAATAAGCCCAAAATAGCCATGGAGGATTGGCTAGTTTCCACTGACCATGATTTATAGGTATGGATATATGAGCGCCTTGAGATGAGGCGATATTGGGCTGGGAAGGGTATTTATTGGATCGCCTCCCAATAAGGTGATAAGGTGATGCTGAAATTTGCTGAATATTGAATATATCACCTCAAACTAAGGTGATAGGGAATTTGAGAATACCATACTCTGCGGGGCCAATGAGAATATGACGGAACTGAATAATCTAAGCCAAAAGAGCGATATCATCTGAATTTGCTGATATATAAGCAAGATGGGGAAATTTAAGGAGGAGAATTGGTAGAAGAAGAGGGAGAGTGGAATAGTGAGTAACCGCTGTAAATATCAAAATAAAATAAAGTGTCATTAGGAAATTGCTCCATATTTATTATATTTTTCAGTGTGTTCCAAGGACCGGCAATCTCCATATTGTCCATCCAATTGCTCAGTGGGTTTGACCCTGTGCAAAATCCCCTGATGTATCTCAACAATATTTCCAAATTTAATAGTTGGCATTAGATGAAATCTTTGCATCTTGATTTGCTTTTTTTTCTCCATAGGATTCCAAGCCCTCCCAGAGATGGTGATTGACTAATGTGCACGCCAGTGTCGTCAGATGAAAAAAATTATAAATATATCTTTGGATTATGCCCAATGTGTACATTCTCAATACCAAACGTTGATCTCAGGAGGGTCAATCACTATTTTGACCTTTGCAGCTTTCTTTGCTACCTCTGCTGTCTCAAATCCAAGGTTCACCCAGCCATGGGTGATAGTGTGTTTGTCATGTACACATATTGCGGTAATGATTTTGGTTGGACTTTGCCAAACTTTTCCCATATTGCCAGTGCCTCTGTGCCTAAAAATACATGGATCCCATGTTCAACTGATGACAGCGATTAAGAGTGAGACACTTCCATTTAACTACAGTACTTTACTAGAGAAATCTACAAAACCTGTGGGGTGCACCACTTCAGGTTTTATTTTTACACTATTTTTCTAGATCCTGTGCGTTTGGTGCCTTTGGCCAGTGAAGATCCAGGTCTGCTATACTTTACTGCGCTCTCCCAATACTGTCCTTGTTTATTAAATGTGCTCATCTCACCTGGTATTGATTTATCAAATTTCTTTGTTTGAATCAAATCGTTTACTAATAAGTGATAGTAATTATAAAGAAAAGCAGTTTATTTTCCTATAATTCCACATTTTACTTAAATGAGGTAAGCTGACCAGGGGATGGACATTACCAAAACTCAAAACCTAAAAAAACTCTACCGAATAAAATGAATGAACTTCCCAAAATGAGCAATTGACACACATAATGCAAACTCAACTAACCAGGTGGGACAGCGGAAACCGCTTATCCCATCATAGAAGAAGGTCAGGGGGAATCAGGGGCTCATCCTCAGCCTCTACTTCATCCCAAAGCAGGGCATGGGCTACAGCGGAGAGAAGGGGCGTCAGGGCGTCAGCGGGATGTGGAGATATATTTCTGATGAATGGGGTGGTAGGAATACAGCTGTTATACATAAAAGTTCTGACATATTTGGCCAAAGCTAAATCAGCTTTTGTGCGTGCGTTGGGTAGCTTTACAAACGTGGCAATATTGGTGTGGGTAATCTTTGATTTGGGATTCCACGCTACCATTGCCACATGCTGGATAGCGTTGTTGGCGCCTTTGTGGGCTTCGATCAACATAATTTTTGAACCTTATTGGCTTTGGAGGGAATAATGGGAGGAGACCTTCCTCCTGCAAGCATTGCCACTGATTTAGCGGCAGATTTGCGGAGAGGATGGCAATCTATCTTAACCGTTGCTTCAACAGCCAGTTGGTGGTTGCCACAGAACGTTTCAGCATTTTGCTGGGGGCGTATAAATGAGGGGGTAGCTCACTGTCATGGTCAATAAACACAAATTTCTCAATTCATATATTGCATTCTTCAATTATATTCCTGAACTCATCAATTTCAGCCAATAGATCCCAAGGATTTTGGTTGAATTAAATTGGGGAGTCAGCATATTACTGAGGTTTGGTTGGTTCATTGGAGGATTCATGAAGTGAACTGGGGTCCAATACTGTGCTTGATTAGATGGAGCGTTTGTGGCACTGGGGCGAGGAGGAGGCTGATTGGTGGCTGTTGGCACAGCTGCAGCAACAGGTTTTGGGGGAGGGAGGTAGGATCATACACCATACCAAAGCTGGCGTGGGATGGGTGGTGGATTGGAAGCTGGCAGATAAAAATCAGAGCTTTCAGAAGCAGCTAGGGATGGGCACTTGCATTATGAGTGGTCCAACTTGAAACAGGATGGACAGATCATCCGTCCACCCTCAACATGGCCCAGAACGGATGGTTGGAGGCAGAGGGGATAATGGCGCAAGGGGGATTGACAGGGCAATTCTATTTGATTTAGGGCTTATTGTGGCATACGCCCAAGGCCCAGAAAGGCGTGTGGCCCCATTTGGGACCACAAATTGCAAGATGGGGTTGGAGCCATAGGCTGCCAAACCTTCCATCAGCTCCTGGTGGAGCACCTCAGGGGGAAGGTGGGTGGGCAAACCAGTGAACTGAACCACCAAAGTGGTATCCGCTGGGAGCTGGGTCCCAATTGTGGGAGGGGGGTGTTATATAATTGGTGGTACTTGAGAGATACGCCAATGGATTTTTGCACAGGGTTCAACCCACTGAGCAATTAGGACCAACTATATGATGATCGTTATCCTCGACATGACAGATTAAACTTATAATTAAATAAATAATTATGGAGCACTCGCTCCCTCAACTCTCTTTTATTCCTTTATTAATACAGCGGATCATCACTGTTATACTTACTCTAAACTATTAACAACCTAACCTCCCTATCATCTCATCCTGCTTGTATGGTAATGACTTCAGATGGTACCACTTTCATGACTTAGTAGTTCACTTCATCGTATCTCATTGGTTCCACCAATTATTCATTCATCAATTTACAATTGCCCAATTTGACCAATTTTTCATTGATCCCAATATCGCCTCATTTCAAGGCACTCAATTACTCTTATTTGTAACCAGTTGGCGGATTCCATCCATTTCACTATATTGACTTAGTGCTTATCATCCAGTTATATTGGAATCGCAACATTACCCCCTCCTTGACTAAACAATAAGGTTCCTATTGCTTATATGCTCAGAGGAATTTCGCATGCACGTGATTGATGATTTGGCCGCTAATGGGGTCCTTAATAGTATATGTGTCAACCCCAGTTTACTCAATGACTTCAAATGGACCAATACATATACTGGCCAGCTTGTGCTTCCACCCAAACCCATGCTGGTTGTGGAAGAGAACCATGTCGCTTTCCTTGAACTGTGCTAACCCGCTTCAACGTACCTGATCTGTGGCCTGATTCCTGATCTTCTTGGCTAAGCTGAATTAATAGGCTTCAGTTTGCAATTTGATTAGAATATTTGCAATGTTAGTCAAATAGCGCTGGGTTTCCACTCTATTGGTGTCTTCCACACACGCATGAAGTAACGCCAGAAGAGCTGGATGTCAACTGTATAGAAGTTGGAAGGTACTTTTCCCCGTGGCAAAATAATAACTGATGTTATAGGAAAACATGGCAGTGGAAAGAAGGCTGTCCAATCAGATGGTCGATCTGTTACTAATTTTCGCAGGATATTCACCAGAGTCCCACTCACACGTTTGACCATTCCATTAGATTCAGGGTGGTATGGGGTCGTTAGAACCCCACAGATACCCATAAGCTCTTCCAGTTTGGGGAGGATATGGGAGGTGAAATTGGTTCCATTATCAGTGAGAATAAACTGAGGGCATCCATGTTGCTGAATAATGCACTCCATCACAAACTTAGCCACTGTAACTGCCCCCAAATCTCGTATTGCCCTTGCTTTGACCCGCCAGGTTAGATGGTCAATAGCCACCAGAATGTACTTACACCAGTTAGCTCCTTTGGCAAGAGACCAACGACATCCAGGGAAACAGTATGCCAAGAAAAATGGGGTTTCGCTACCTGATAAGAAGTCCTATGGCGGAATGGCTTCTCCACTTGGCACTGATGGCAACAATAGATGGTTTTGAGCATGTTGAAGTTCATATTTTCCCAATAGTACTGAGGGCACAACAACTCCATTGTTTTGTGCACTCTGCCATGTCCGACTGCCTTGTGGGCGCTCAAAATAATTCCTGGCCATGCTGAGGGTCATGGAAAATTCACCGTAGAATCACCAATCCGCTTGTACAGTTCCCCATTATGTTGGAAAGTATTTTTTCACATCTCGTTTAAGGCTTTGATCACTTGGGGTGGTTCATCGTCATACTTTCCACTGAGCATCTTGTCATACATCACATTGCTGAGGTCTGCCATCACTGCAACAGTTGGCAATCAAGATAAACAGTTGGTGTTCTGATGCTTTGCTCCTGGCCAATGAAGGATCCTGAAATCATAAGCCTGTATCTTAAGAGCCCATTGAGCCAACTGGCCTTCAGGTTCTATGAGGTTCTGCAACCAGCGTAATGATGTGTGGTCTGTTATGACTTTGAACTTTACCCCATGCAGGTAGACTCTGAATTGCTTATACACGTAAATCACTGCTAAGCACTCTCACTTGGTCACATTATAATTACGTTCATGGCTATTCAGACTTCAGCTGCAGTTCGCCACTGGGTGCTCCTCCCCTTCATCATCTTTTTGGGACAAAACTGCCCCACAGCGGAAAGAGATACATCCATTTGTACAATGAATTCCTTTTTGAAATTTGGGTAATGTAACATGGGGGCACTAATTAGTGCCGTTCAAAGTGTATCAAAGGCGCATTGGCACCGTTCCGTCCATTCAAACATGACATCCTTTTTTAACAGCTCAAACAGCGGCCCTCTGATGCAACTGAAATTGGGTATGAAGCGTCAGTAATAACCCACCATCTAAAAAACACCTGAATGTCCCGTTTACTAGCTGGTGTAGTCATCTTCTGAATAACTTTCACCTTGGCTGGTTGGGGTCTCAGCCCAGTCACATCCACCACAAAACCGAGGTATTCTAATTGATCCTTGAAGAAGTGACTTTTCCTGGGCTTAATCTTGATATTGGCCTTAGCCAGTTGGCGAAATACCTCTTCTAGGTGGGTAAGATGCTCAGTAAATGTGCGCGAGAAGACATTAATATTGTCAAGGTACACAAGAACACATGACAACTTCAGATCCCCCAAAATGGTGCCCATTGCTCTTTGGAATGTAGCTGGGGAATTACATAGCCCTTGTGGCATACAAGTTGGTTGTAAAAGCCCTTTGGATGTGATTATGGCGCATTTTTCTTGTTCCGCTGGGGGCAACTCGATTTTTCAATAACCAGATATCAAATCCATGGCTGAGAAATAGCGAGCTCCACCTAACTGATCCAGCGCATCATCAATCCGTGGTAGAGGGTATGAGTCCTTCTTGGTGATACTATTAAGCTTCCAGTAGTCAATCACTACACAGTTAGTACCATCATACTTTTTAACAATTAAGACAGGTGAATCCCATGGACTCTTAGATGGTTTGAGCATTCCCTGCACTAACAGCTGGTCAATCTCCGCATTGACAAATTCTTCTGCTACCCTTGATCAGCGGATTGGCCGAGACCTAATGGGAGGATGATCCCCAGTGTTTATCTGATGGATAACCCCCAAGCGCACCCTAAATCATGATCATCAACAGCAAAGATCTCTTTATATTTTTAAATAAGGATTCTACTTGATCTCTTTGGTCTTCTGTTAGCCTCATTAAATTTTCGCGCGGTATAACTGCCATTACGCCAGGCTGTGTTTCAATGAGCAGCCAAATTCATCCAATGAGCCAAACTCATGAACCTGCAGGATTTCATCAACTGGAACAAAATGTAAGTACGCCACTATTTGGTGTTGGCGGATTTGCATTGGTTTATTCTGAAGATTTTTTGCTAAGACCTTGATCTCCCCATGCCCTGGAAGTATAGTGCCTGGGGCCATATGGGCTCAAACCGTGATTGCTGATAAGTCCCAATGACCTCCCCATAAATCCCAACAGGCACTTACACTTCTAACTCAGTGTTTATGACTACTGGTGTCCAGAGGGAATAGATATAGGGGCCGCAGCTCTAAGTGGTAACCTTTGATATTAATAAATTTGATTGGGAAGGGCCCGTGTCTTACACTTAAGTCAATGATAGTGAACTGAAACCACCCCATCACCATATGCCAGGTTAATATGACTCATGTGTACTGGATCTTTTGGCAGTCCACTGGAGGTAAAGTAGATTGGGATCTGCTGCCCCAGAATATTAAATATCTCTGCAGTCATATCAACATCAACCCCATAGTGATGCATAAAAGCAGTTCCGATTAAAAGGTCATAGTTATTGTTTGGCATCACTATGGCTGGGGCTACAACAACAATTGACCCAAATCGCAAAGGTAGTGCGCTGTGTGCTCCTTCAGAGACTGTGTTTTCCATGCCTGCAGTCCCATATACCATACAATGTTCCACGTCAGGTTTTAACGCCAGCCTTGCCACCAACTTTGTGGACACTATGTTGATTGGGGCACCCATATCAATTATTGCACGCACTTGGGTTTTTTCTACAACAGTGTCACAGTAGGTATACTCAGCATAAGATGCATTCCGATTGTTTATAACATGGACAATTAACTGATTTTTTTAAGGAAGCTCATAGTACCCTTCCCTACTTTAGAGTATTCTTTAACAATAGCATCCATGGGGAAGGCCACGCTTACTTCTTCCAAAAGAAGCGCATCAGCTAATGAATCTGGTTCATTGGTAGAAAGGTGATTGAACATCTGACAAGCATAAGGCTTTGGTTGTTCCTGAAAGCTTTCTTCCACCATGTTCATGAATTGCGTTTGTGTCAGCACGTTCACCCCTCCAACAGGTCTCTGATATAAGAAGGCGTCATCATACTGAGGAACTTCCGCTGAAGGTACAGAAATAGATTCTGGTGGAACGTTTTGGGTCAGAATAACGGAGGTAAAGAGTCCCATATCTACTCTGCTCTGACTTTTCCCTAGGGGCTGCTCCTGCGGTAGGTACTGAACCTGACATTTGCGACAACTTCTGGCCAGGTGCCCATGGCGACCACATAAAAAGCAATTGACCCCAGAAGACCTGCGACCTTGATTGTTGTAAAAGGAGCCACCCCAAGGGTTGGACTGGAAGTGAGGCTGGTATTGATGATAGGACCAGGTGATGCCGACTGATTGCTGAACAAGGAAGGATGATTCCTCCAGATAAAAAAGGCTAGCAGCGGAGGCACTAGGTTTCCAATATACATTGAGTGGAGGGAAATTAGTGAACAACGGCATAGAATTTGAACAAATTTGAGCAAGGATATGTCAACCTCTAAATATGGAGCCAATGTATTAAAGAGCTCTTGGTATGGTTTCACAGCAGAGGTCAATGCTATGCTTATGTCACATTCAGTTAAAAGTCCTGCCTCAATTAATACATGGGCTTCCGCTGAGAATTGATCAGCAAAGGCAGTGAGGGTCTCATTAGGCTGAAACCCAATGGTAATAAACTCAGCCTTTTGTAATGCCAATTTTTAATGTTCCTCCAAACAACCACAGCACAGTATCCCTCACTTGTTGATAGGTAACGGAACTGCTTGGAAGATATCAAGTAACTTGGTCAGCACTTCCAACATCCAAAGTGGACATTAGTAATTTAGCTTTACACTAAACTGATACCCCTTCTACTGCAAACTCAAATTGTTTAAAGAACCCATGGATTTTCCCATCACGGTCAAACAGAGGCAGCTTATCAATACAGCACTCTTGCAGAAATTCCTTTTTCCAGTTGAGCACAGCGTCTAAGGCAAGCTTGAGATCTGCGTAGTCAACAGTTGTAGTGTGTTGAGATGATTCCTCAGTGAAACAAGCCAGATACAACATGATTAGCAACTGAGGAACGCTTCTTAGTTTATGTGATTGATCAATGGTCCCCCTTTAGTGAGCACCACTGTTATAAAATTGGCAGTACTTGAGAGATACGCTGATGGATTTTTGCACAGGGTTCAACCCACTGAGCAATTAGGACCAACAATATGATGATAGTTGTCCTTGACATGACAGAATAAATGTATAAATATAATAAATATGGAGCACTCGCTCCCCCAACTCTCTTTTATTGCTTGTACTAATACAGTGGATCCTCGCTGTTATACTTACTCTAAACTACCAACAACCTAACCTCCCTATCATCTCATCCTGCTTGTATGGTAATGACTTTGGATGGTACCACTTTCATAACTTAGTAATTCACTTCGCCGTATCTCATTGCTTCCACCAATTATTCAATCATCTAATAACAATTGCCCAATTTGACTGATTTTCCAATGATCCCAATATTTCCTCATTTTGAGGCACTCAATTACTCTTATTTATAACGACTCGGTGGATTCCATCCATTTCACCATATTGACTTAGTGCTTATCATCCAGTCATATTGGAATCGTGACAGGAGGTACCCTGGAAAACCAGGGGCACAGTTGCCGCAGTGGCAGCATTGGCTTCACAGGTGAAACCAAGATTAAAGTATCCCTTATAGGGGCAGAAGTCAATAAAACTGGAGGGATGCATCACCACCTGAGCCATTATTGAAATGGCTTGGTCATGGTAGGGTAAACGTTTCTCATGGTTGACCCTAAGGCCAAAATGCATGCTGCTCTGGGGGAGCACCAGGGGGCAACAGGGCACCACCTGGGTTCAAGCAAGGTGGGTGTCAAGATCCTTGGGAGGAACAAATAATCCCAGGGTTTGGTATGACTGGGCGAGCCAGTCTGAGCACATTTTCCTGTCAGACAGAAAAATGGCGGTGGAGTTTCGCCGCTGCCCCACACTGGGGCAGCCAGTGGGGAATCTGAGGACATTGTAGTGAAACTATGGTGGGCAATTGAGATTTACTTTTTTCCATATAATTTGCTCAGAAAGTTATGCCAAGTGGAAAGAGAAGTATTATTTTACTATAATTCCACTTTCTCAATATTATCAAAAGTAAGGTATAAGTTTTTAAAAAATATAGTTTTTCTTTATATTCATAGCTCCTATACTAGAAGCTTTTTCTAACAAACAATATAGTTTTATTTATTCAATAATATAAGAGCAATGCTTTTATAGTTAAGGCTTCTATATTTATAGCCAGCACCTAACCATCAGTTATAATTATAAAATTATCCTATTATACCCATTACAATTCTTCTAGTCATGGCTTTATTTCTATTGTCCCTCTTTTAACCCTTACTGAAAGTAGCTATAGACAATATTTATAGTCTTATGATTTTCATATTTAGGGCTCTTAAAATTAAATTACTTATAAAAGATTAACTTTAGCAATAATAAAATTATAATAAGCTCTATAATCAAGGCCCTCATACCCAAATCCTTTTATAGCCTACCACTTATGAAAAAAATATAGTTCTTTATTGACTATATCTTTAACTGCCATGGCTCCAATATCAATAGACTCTCTTTTAACTCTTACTAGTTGTGACTAAATTATTTTGAAGATTTATCTATTTTATAGCTAAGGCTATTATACCTATAAACTACCTTCCTAAATTCATATCTAATATAACCTAAGTGTTCTTAGTGATATTGATCTTATAGTTATAGTAAATAGTTTGCCTAGTACTAGTCAACCTCAACCTAAGATGGTATATATCATATAGTATTTTGAATGCGCTTTACTATGGTTTCGCCATTAAGCATTATTTATTATCATAATATTTAAATTAATTTATTTTAAGTTTTAGATTTTTTTTGTAGATCTGAAGTTAGTAGTTGTATTTAAAGCCATCAGAAGAAAATAATAAAAGGCTTATATAATGAGCAATTAAGCTCTATAAGAAAAAGCTAGCTAAATGAATCTAATAGCAGTATAAAACTAATCTATCAGAAAATTTCATCATCTATATAAATAGAACCTCAGGCATTTATAGAAGGGAAATTCAATCTATTTTATTTAACCGAGGTAAGCTGACCAGGGGACGGACATTACCAAATATATGTAAAGCTAAGGAAATAACTGACAAATATAAAATTGGGCACCCCAGGGTACTCAAGTTACCCCTGTTGGCAGCGGGACTGTCAGGTATGGGAGTTAGTGCACTAATCTGAGGGGGTTTCCCCTGCTATGGAGCAGGTGTGAAGGAAAGGGTCTGTGTGGAGGAACTGGAGTGGGAACCATGATTCTATGAGCGCTTTTTGTCTTGGTCTCATATATCCATAGAGCCAGGCTTGGAAGTGCTTCAGTAAGTGGACATAGAATCTGTTGATAACCCCATGAATGGTTGGGACTGTGCCCTTGAACGCATCTAATGCAATTGTGTGGATTGTCCACATTGCAATGGGTATTATTAGGGAACGGAGGGTAGATGGGATTGGTGACTCAATCTGGAGCGCAAAGATGCTCTTTGATATCAAAAATTCCTGTTCATCTTGGATATTAAGCAGGCGTGCGACTTCCTGCCATATAGCTTTGGTTGGGGGGCATGTTTCTAGGCGGTGGTGTAGGGATCCCTCCCCTCCACATACTGCACATGTTTTGTGGAGGGAGTTGGAATGGTACGCCATCCTATAGATCCTTCTCAGACAGCGCCAGGCGTTTGCTCTTATCCTCAGCTGTAGGAGTGGGTGGTGAGTCATTTTCCACATGGCTTTCTGTGTGGTTAAATCATAGGGAATGTCCAGCATAAGTAGGTATTCTATCCTAGCTATGTTTGTGGTTGTTGTGAGCATATCTCTTTGGGGGTAGTTTTCTGGGTTTCTTAATTTAAATTGAGGGCTGGGTAGTCCCCTTCCCTATATAGTACCCAAGTTCTCTATGGTCCATCCCATATGGCGGATAGTTCAGAGGATATGTTTGAAATGAGGAGAGGTTCCATGTGGACCCGTTGCAGTAGGGTGCTTGGCAAGGTATGAAAGTAGTCTGGGTGGACTATGCGGGTTGGTTAATTTGAGCGCCTGTGCAAAGTTAGTCCTTGCTGCTCTGGACCAATGTTGTTGTGGGAGGTCTGGAGCAAGGACTTCCTTTATCCAGGACCTAGGATGTGATTGTCGTGGCTCTTAAAATCTATTAGTCCCATGCCTCTGCTTGAGCGTGGACCAAATAGTGTTTCCATCCGTATAGGAGGGTGAGAGCTAGGCTACAGCCAGCCCTGGATAAGCGCGCGAATTGAGGTTATAAAGGTAGGTGAGAAGGCGATCGCGTGGGCCTGGTACCACAGTATTGGGAGGATGAGTGAGTTAGCAACTGTAACTCATCCTGTTAATCCTGGGGTTCTTCCCTTGAGGGAGGCTACGCGTTTGGATACCCGTTGTAACAGGTTACTTTCCATTGTCTCATTAGCATATCCCCCTGATTCTAGCCAGATTCAAGGTGTTGGACAGGAGTGGTGGTGGGAGGTGTTGCAAAGGGTAAAATAATTGGGTTTTTTCTTCATGTGTTGGTATGAAGTTCTGATGTTGTGGCCCAGTTGTTTGTGTATTTGCCTAAGAGGATGATTTCTGTCTTCCTTTTGTTGAGCGATGCATTGCTCACCTTGGAGTATTCCTCTAGAGTGCGTTCCAGCTATTGGGAATCTTCATTGTTTGCTATACCTGCTACACAGTCATCTGCAAAGGCCAGTATCTTGACTGTTGGTTGTCCTTGTGCGGTTATCCCCCTGAGACGTGAGTCAGTTACTCAGAGGAGTGGGTCAAAGCTGAGATTCTATATCAGTAGGCTGAGGGGATCCCCTAGTTTGAGCCCTCTGTGTGGTTTAATCTTGTTTGTTAGGAATCCAGGGCCGCATACAGCCATGGTTGCAGATTCTGTTAGGAGCATCGCTCATTTTACGAATCTTGGTGGGAGTTTGAAGGCATGTAGACATTCTTTTAGGTATGGCCATCTAACACGGTCATAAGCCTTTTCCTGATCCAAGAAGACCAGGGCACCAGTTGCTTTGGATTGGCAAATGTTTGCAACAGGGTGAATGTTGTTCCAGATTGAACTCCCTGGTATAAACCCAAACTGGTTGGGTGATAGGACGTCAGAGGCAATTGCGCCTAATCTAGCTGCTAAAATTTTTGTTAGAATTTTTGTGTCAGTGTTGGAGAGTAATTGGGCGCCAGTTGGCCAGGTCCAACTTGTCACCCTTTTTATACAAGGTTATAACGTAGGATTCATGGCCTCCTGGTAATAGGCGTGTTTCTAACAAGCTTTGGTTCATAGACGCCAATAGGAGGGGGGCGATTTGTTGAAAATTTTTTGTAAAATTCATAGGGTATCCCATCAGGCCCTGGGCATTTCCTACATGGTGCACCTCAAATTGTCTCCCAAAGCTCCTCCCATGTAATTAGGGATAGTATGTTGTAATTTGGTTTGCTTTTTATCTCAGCAGTTTGTATAAATTCTTAAATTTTTTGTGAATCTGTTAGCATTTCATGATATAATTCAGTGTAATAATGGTGTACTTCCACCTTGACCTCCTCAGAGTCAGTTGCCACGGTGCCGTTGGTCTTGCAGACCTGTGTGCACATGGGCTGGTTTCTGCGTGAGCGGAATTGGTGGAAAAAGTATGTTGAACAGGTTTCACCTTCCTTTATGGACTTACCTTTGTTCAATAATTTGATTCTATGTTGGTGTTCAAAGATGAGATTGTTAAGTCAGGCAGATATTTCTGCCCATTTGCGTCCCCAGTTTGGGCTATAACCAGATCTCAGAATATTTATTTCCAGGTGGTCTAGTTCTGCCAAGGTACGCTTGATTGTGGATGTGTCCGCGGTGTACTTATGTGATGCAATATGTCAGGTTTTGTTGATTAAATCCTTTTTGAAATTTTCCCATGTTCTGATGGGATCCAAAGTGAATGAGGCTGTGAATTCTGGGTTTTTAGCCTTGTTTTCAACCCAGTCAGATATCTCAGGCAATTTTATATTTTCTGGGTGAAGCTTTCTCCAAGGCGACACCTGTGTGTGGGATTGGGTTGGCGCTAACTGCACCATAACTAATCGGTGATCAGAAAATTTGATCTTTTTTGTTGTAAATTTGGAGATTCTTGAGTGGTGGGATTGTGGGATGAGGATGTGGTCAATATGACTCATTGATATGAGCAGTCCCTCACGTATGTTGGGTCTTGTCATGTGGGGAAGGAGTGGTGAACTGGGGGGGAGAGCATCCTGTAAGCCAAGAGATGCCTTCATTGTGCGAAATTTAATGTGTCCAGGTGGGTTTCCTCTGGGTTTAGGCCATTGATCCATATTGAGGTTATCCCAGCAGTTGAAATCGCCTAACATAATGGTATCTGGTGGGAGGGTGAGAGTAGGAATGTTTTCAAAAATTGTTTCCTCTCAGTTGCAGTGCACAGTACATATACACATGCTATCAAAATTATTTCCTCTTGGCATGTGATTGTTGCTACCAGGACTTGACCATGTAAGTGTGATGACAAATTTGTAATTTTAAATATTTTGTTGTTTCAGACAATCACCCCACAGTGAGACGTCCATACTAATTGTGATGGTGTGACCCTGGTTGACCAGGATCCTTCTTCCCCTTGTATACAGTGGGTTTCTTGGATGGCCAAGATGTCTACAAGAGGTTTTCGCAGGAATTCCAGCTTTTTGGCTTGGGACATATGAGCCCTGGCTCCCGCGATGTTTAGCATCCCTATTGACACTGAGGTGCCCACGGCGCCTCAGGAGCAGTTGGGAGGGCCCTCTGGCCCTATCCTACCGCGGCTCATTTTGGCCATGCTCCACATCTGTACTCCAACTCTTTCACTGCCATTGTTGGTTCCCTTGATCTGACCCAATGATTCAAGGGAATTGCAGTTTTTTGCATTTGCATCATTTTTTTCCGCACACGTCTCATGTTGATTTGATGCAGGTTGTTGATTGGATTTTATATTTTTGAGGTTCAACTTTGGTGAATTGTGAACCACATTTTTGCCCAAATTGTGGTTGCAATGTTCCTCAGTATGTGCATGACTGATGTCGCTTTGTGAATCAGTCAGGTTACTGTGAAAATTTTCGACCTGGGCATATTGTTCTGATTGGTTGATTTGGTGAATATCCAAAATATCCTCCCTAATTTAACAAAGTTAATGGCAGACTACGCATGTGCCACCGCTTCAGCTGCTGCTCACTTGCAGGCTTTTTGTGCCACTTTACATTGTTTTCTTGTAACTGGGTCCACGATGGAGTATAGTCCATCTTCACCCCAGTGGAATGGGTGGTGACCATCAGTCATTTTGGCAAAGATTTCATTATCTTCATACATTGCTTCCTCACAATAATATTTTTCCATTAAGCCCTCTTTCACAGGGCATGCATGTTCCTTGTGGCCCAGTGAGCCACAGTGGTTGCAAATGGGTGGTGCGCGTTCCAGTGTAGCTCAGAATGTCGTTGACTGGCCCCCATCTGCAAATTGAAATTCTGCTGTGTGGGGAATTCTGGATAAGTCCTCTTCCACTTCTGGGAAGGGGTTGATTATGGCAATAGCTTTGCCTGTGCACAGGTTGGGCATCAGGAAAATCTCTGTAATTCAAGTTGTTGAATTTCTCTGTAGGCCATGAGACCTTTGCGGAGCTCCTCCTTGATTACTTTATGAGGAAGGTTGGTGGGGAGTGAGTCAAAAGTGATGAACAAAGTTCTTGCTTTGTTCTATCTGGTGTGCGTGGTGTGCACAATTTTTTTGCCCTTGGGGAGGGCAATTTCCACACAGACTTTTTCTGCGGCATCAGATTCATTGGCTGTTTCAAAACCAATATCAATCCAGCTGCAGCCCATGTTGTTAGTGGCTATGTACACCGCGTGAGGGAAAAGTGAGGGCTGTGCCTCACATGTTTTCTCCCACAGGGTTGGTGACTCATCCCCAAGGAAGAGTCTGATCCCATGCTCCACCTTTGATAAGGGTTGAACTGATTGTACATATATTGCACATGTTTTACAGTGAATACCATAAACCCAGATGGTGTCTGAGTTTGCGATTTCTTTGTGAATTGGGTTCCTGGTCCCCCTCCAGGGCATTTCTTGCCCTTAGTTGCATCGTTAAGTGCACTGCTTGCCGCGATGCTCACCCATGTTGTATTATTTTATTGATAAAGTCTCACATCTTTCCTGTATGTGATTATCCAAATTTTCTGTTTGAATTGAATTGTAGTAACTAAAGTGATTGTTATGAGAAAGAAAAGTTTTAACCCTGCTTCATGTTAATAATCCCTTCATACTCAAGCATGAACTGGGTACCAATGAGTTAGTCATAGGTATTGTTAGTTAGGGACACCGCTGGAGCTGACAAGATGAGCTTCCAAAAATGGATGGGCAGAGAAGAGTACGCCTCAATGGCGCAGTTTTTGTTTAAGCCTGCAGTCTCAAATTCTTGAGAGTAGTCAAGGTTGGGGGCCATTTAAATTTTTCAATGAGCTTTGATGACACAACGTTTAATGGGGACCCAGTGTCAAGGATAGTTATAACCCACACTCCAGTGATGATGAACTCCACTTAGGTTAAGGTTCCATCTAAGTTGGGTGAAAGAGCGAGGACCTCCTTTAAATGGAGAGTAGAGGCAAGTCATTTGGCAGTCTCAGGGTATTTCTCCTGGATAGACTGCAAGTATGAACACACTGGTTCAGTTGGATCAGAGTGGCAATAGACTGGTCAGCGTCACTGGCAGTGTCAATGACCTCAAAACTCCTTAACACTTGGCGGAAATAAGGGTGATGGGGGATACTAGCCAGATCCACCTTCTCAGGATTCAACCTGTTAGGTATCTCCACTTCACCTGGGGCTATTAAGAAATAGTGACTGACATCTTCACTACCCCCTTCAGATTCATCTCCAGAGGGATTCTCAATGCAAGTCAAGGATTCCATTGGTTGGAGGTAAGTTCAGGGCTTCCTTTGTTGCAGAGGAGGTCCTGGATGCGCTCAATTACCTGGGTAACTTATTTAGGAGATTATGTAATTGTTACGGCTCTATATTTAGCCTTTGATGCAGGGGGTTTGGGCTGCACCTCAGCTACAGGTTTTGAGCTAGAGATGGCCGGAGGAGATGATGAGGGGATAGAGATATTGCCTTAATGGGACGTGACAATTGATGCACTTTAGAAGGCCGCTCTGACGAAAAAAAAACAGGGTAAAGTGATAACTAACTTCACCATCTGCAATTTGGGAGATGGAGATGGAGATGGAGGGGAGCGCTGCCCCTTCACTTCTAGTATCTTCTTCCTATCTTCACATGGGGGAGGAGCATTTCGTTGTGGCAGCTCCGCGGGAGCAGATTTCCAAAGGAAGATAGTTATAGAAGAGGCTGGAGGGATTGTAGTAGATTATCGCCTCAGAGCTCCTTACATAGTATCACTTTCATAATAGTTAGCTAACACTAACAAAGCCTCCTTGATATCCCATATATATTGGAAGGATCGCTTGATGGCAGAAAACTGCATTGTAAAAGAGGGATGAGACGCCAATCCAGCCAAAACAACAGCAATAGCATCATTAATTGGGAGCATTTTGGCCAACAGAGGTTGAGCTTCACTATAGAATCACTCAACAAAAGAAGTGATTGACTCCCTCTTTTTAGATTAAGGCACATAAAGGCCTGTTTTTGTTTTTAAAAAGCTCTGTGCTGATCCAAACTCCTCAATGAGCACTTTCTTTACCTCAGCCCAAGTTTTAAGGGTGTCCATATAAGGTACCATCACCTCTTAAACATAGCAGCTGAGGCAGGTGAGGATGTGTTTTACTTTTTTGGGATTGGTTGTCCCTTACATAATAGTTTCATACACAAAGAGTAATGAGGCAATGCTACCCTCACTTGGGAAAAATTAATTTCAGAAAGGGGGTTTGTCAATAATTGGAGCAGCCTCATGAGAGGCTTGGCATATGCACTGTTCAAGGGTTTCAAGTTGAGACAGGGCACTGGCTAACTGCTGAGCCAAAGTATCTAGATGAGAGTCAGAGGCAGGGGGAGGTTGTGAGGGATATTTATCCCAACACCCTCCATTTTGATAATTGTTTTGTGGACTACTACCTACTATAGTGAGCACCACTTGTTGGATTTTAGGCTTTTTATGTTACTGCTGGTGCAATTTGCACCTTAATTCCAACAAATATTTTCATGAGAAATCTGATTCTCTACTGCAGGGATATTTAATTAGTAGGGGGGATAATTGACCACTTATAAAAAATTAAAAAATAATAAAGTAACTAAAAGGTTTAGTTTTTATATAATTTTTTATTAGTCACCATGGGGAGGTTAAGGAATGAACCCTCTTGATATCTAGCAGCTTAGTATTTAAGCTATATTGGGGTTTAAAAGGAAATCAATGCAAAGCTTGGATTAGCTTAGTAATGTCTGAAGTAGGGAATATGAGGATTTGACCTATCAGATCTCTGGAGACTCACCTTGCTTTGAAAAAACAGCCAATGGAAAGTCAATTGCAGGTAGGATATATCTGTGAGGCAATAATTTTATAAATTTTACTTAATCATTGGGTGCAAAAATAATTTTACCTTGTGGAACCCTTCCAACCCTATAAAAAACCAGTCTCTACAGTGTTGGTTGTACTAAATTTTCGTAAGAGGGGGTGGACCTCAGAATGGCTCCCTGGATTTGGCTGACAATTAAGTGCAATCTGACTGAGAAAACTCATGTTATTTGCCTGAGTATTAATGGAAGTGTTACCCCAATTTGAGGGGTTCTACTGGTAATTGACCATGATCTTTTGGCTAATTTTATTGTTATTTTCATCCAAAATGCTCTTCTTACAATATCATACTTGCATTTTCTGACATACCCTTGCATGCAATACACATTAAGCCTAATGAATCAAAGAAATAACACCATTCTGCCACCTAAACCATTATCAATAAAGATTTTTACCATCTGGCCATAGAATAGATATTTAAGCTAGTTTTATGTATGGTTTCTTAATAGGTGCATATAAACTGATTACTGACATATGGAATTCCATATTCTAACTTATGTGGTTTAATTTGAAAAAAATATTTGAGGTGGGCAGACCTGGGGATGATATCACACCAAATAATGGGAAAAATAAGAAATTCAAATAATTGAGAAATGAGAACAAACCTAATAAACAACCACATGTGACATCATGATAGGCCAGAAACTCCATGAACTGCCTTGTTATCTGGTTTTTCAGTTTGGGAACTTGGTGCATAATTTAACACAGTCAAAATTTCCCCTACTGTAACAGTTGAGACACAACCCAACTGACATATTACCTTAGTTTTTGGACTTAAGGTTAATCCAGGTGTTTTTAATATGAGGAAAGCTTGTCCTGAACAGAATTGAGTTTTTAGATTCTTGTTTAAAGTTTTTGAGATGGATAATAGCTATCTGAAAGCAATGATTCTACCTGCAAATTTTAACTTATCGCCCAGAACCTCAGTATCTAAAAGAATTAGTGAACTAGATATAGTTTGGCAAAGCTAAATTTGTGGTAAGTTGAAGTGCATAAATAAGTGAAGCCAAACTGGGATTTCCTTGGTTTTGTCTTCTAAGAATTTACAACTAAGAATAAAGGAAATCCTTATTATATATCCAATTTTTCAAACCAAAATTTTTAAAAGACATCTACTTATGGAGTTGGAGAGTTCTTTTAGTCAGGTAGTTTCCTCACTCCGCACTCTCACACTGGGCCAGGGTTTGTTACTTGGCACCAGTATTTTTGCAACTATTTTCCATGGGTTTTTTGATAATTTTAGATAAAACGCACAAATTTAAAGATGGATATCTGAGTTGATATCCCTACTTTGGTCAATGTCTTGATTGTTCCTACCTAAATTATTTATCATACTGGCATGAGCCTGTGCATTACACCTACACAAAGTTCATCCACTGGGATTAAACTTAGGTTTCAGTGGTCATTGAGTACATACTCTACCTCTGGGGTACCTTGATAAGGTATAAAAAAATTACTTTTATATATTGGTTAGAAGTTTAAATCTAAAAACTCTACTTACTTGAGAACCTACCATTCAAGAGGCATATACACCAAATTTTGTGCATATAGATTTTAGTTTAGGAGAGATGATATTTTAAATATGATTTCCAAATTTAAATTGTTTATAATGGACTTTTATCACTTAATAAAACCTGATACTATAAAATAGTATATAATTTTAACTAGTTTTTCAGTAGGTACTTATGAACTAAAGAGTTTCTGCATTCCAAATTTTAAATTTTAAGCTTATGTGACTTAGGCTATATGCTGAGAATTAGCTTATATAAAAAGGTACAATAGTTTTTGTAACTTTTTGTAGTTAATTTAGTGGTTAAGGAATCCCTTACTTATTCAATAATCCTACACTCATGCTGCATATATATATAAAAGTTTATAAGTGTAAGGTTTTAGACTTAAAATACTTTAAAATACATTTTACTTTTAAATTATCCCATAATAAAATTTATAAGCAAAAATAAAATTGATTTTTTGTATATGAAAAGATAACTAAATGATAAACAGATTCTTAATGTAACTACAAATTTTGAGCTGAACTCTCACATTAAAATTTAAATTTTAGCATACATGGTTAAGAGATATGTGCAGAAAACAAATAAATATATCTATATTTTTTTATTTTATAGTTACAGATTTTAAATTCTAAAGACCTTTACCCTTAACTTAATGGTGTTTAGCCTGGCAGGGTAATTCCTGCTTCACTGGTGCAGGTTTTGTTCAACACATGCTCAAAACCTGTACTGGCTATAAAAAAATCTTGGTGTGGTATATCTGTCCCAAGGTTGACCCACCTTGATTCTTTTTACTTTACCCACTTAACTTAACAGCCAAGAGGAAAACACTATCCTGATTTGTATGTATATGTAATAAAAACTTTTCTTTCTCGTTGCAAACACTTTTGCAACCCATTCAATTCAAGACTAAATCTAGTTTGATAATCTCATAGAGGGGATTAGTCTGCGCCTATGTCTGGGAGCAGTTGGGCAAGCAAGGCAAGAGGAGCAGGCGGAAGGCCCGTGGCCTCTAACGTTTGAAAACGCCCCAGAGAATCTGGTGGAATAGAAAAAAATCTAAAAAAACTGGCAGTCACAATTTCCCCAGAGATACTCGCATGGCAAGCACGATGCAACCAGTACATCAACACGCCACACTCCCAGCCACTTTCATTGGTGGAATTTGGAGTCCGTGTGTATCTGGACATCCAAAAACGGCCCTATGGGAAAAATTTTGTGAAGATGTACACAAAATTTTCCTGACCGCGGTGTATGTTGCACCTCACTCCATGTCACGCGGTTGGCTGGACCTAGGTTTCAGAAGCAAAATAGCAGCAGACGAGGCTGCAGTGGTGCACATAGTGGTTGACCTCCCCGAAGGGCAATGGGTCGTCAAAACTAAAAGCACCAGATGGACAAAATCAAACCAAATTTTCCTCACATTTGACTTTTTTGCCTACTACAGTAAAACGTGACATTTGGAGCAACACCTGAAAGATGGTCTCGCCATATATGGCGAAATACAATCTTTCAAAATGCAACGTTTCACGCTGATGCCACGCCTGTGCACCGGCAAACCCATCGCAGTTCTGACCCCAACCAAGGAGATCATGAAGGAACTAACCCATATCCTGCACTCCACCTTTATTGACATCGCAGGGCACACCACCCACCCATTCCGGGTAACCGTGGACAGCGCGCCCCCCATTTGCACCCACCATGACGCATTTGGCAATAAGGTGCATGCATGCCCCATCAAAGAGGGCGTCACATTCCAAGAGCACCCCCTCGGCGGCCATGGCCAGCGGAGAGGTGCACTACGAACCAACTGCAAGCACCAAGGAGGCTTTCCCGTGGGGAGCACAAGGCTGCTACCTATTGGTAAAGCCCATCTCCCCACAGGAGTGGAAGAAGGCCAAGCAGGCCCATAGGACTGCAGCCAAGGAAGCGGCCAAGGCCACCACCACCATCCCACACTCACAACGCCAGGAGGACATGGAGACCTTTGCGGCGGAAGCAACTTGGGAATCCATCACCCAATCAGATTGGGAGGCCCATGCCAAATGGGCCACTCAATTGAGGATCCAATGGGAGATTTGATCTCACCCAATCGCTGCACCCAATCCCCAGTCGAAACCAACTTGGGACCTATCCCAACCAAAAAAAAAATTTTTTGCCCCACTCATCGGTGCACCAAACTTATCCGCACCGCAAAAAATTCGTCTGACGTCAGGAAAACAAAAGTGAAGGCCAAAGCCAACGCGACTCTTTCTGCAAAAATTAACAAAAACCCCAATAGCGTTGCTGCTATTACCCATGCTGCTGTGAAAGCCCGTGGGGACCTGGAAGAGGCTGGTGGGCCTGGGGGCTCACCCCTCACACCTAAGGTGCGATGGGGAAACCTTCACTCTAGGGATGCTGAATATCGCCGGACTCAAGGCCTCCCCATCCTGGGCTAGGAAATTGAGTTTTTTACAAAACAATTTACCCGTGGATATCCTGGCCATCCAGGAGTCCCACTGTCCATGAGGTTCTGAGGAAGCTTGGAAAACAATGCTCCTACCATCCCTATCCTTTTGGTCGAAGCACTGTGGGGTGCTAATTTGGAAAAACAATTTTTTCAAATTTACATCTTCAGAAACATTCCTAAATGGCTGAGTGCTCATTGTCACCTTCTCATGGGCCAATGTTGCACACACAATCGTCAACATTTATACCCCAAACGGTGCACAAGAGCGTCAGGAATTTTTCTCATCGGTCAAATCCCTCCCACTACCCCCTGATTCTTTCCTAATTGGTGACATGAACTGTTGGCTAACCTCACCAATGGACCGGTGGCCACCCTCACCCCACGCCCCACAGGGTCATGTAGAACTACGCGTTCTAAAAGCCACCCTTGGGTTAATGGATGCACTGCTGCGACATGCCCCACTGCTTGAAAACATGACGTGTCCCCACGTCCACAACGGCCAATTAAGGTCCATGACCCACATCAACCTTATTCTAGTGCCGGCGAAATTCCAACCCCACATTTCCCACTTCAAAACAATGAAAATGGAATTCTCCAACCACCGACTGGTCTTGATAACATACCACTTACCCATCACAGTTGCAAAGGCCCCACATTGGTGCAAAATCCGCCCCCCAGAGCTCGCGTTGCCAGGATTTTCCACGTGGGTGGAAGAGGCAACTTGGGCAAAATCATTTGTTGCACCGTTTTGCACGGACCCCATTTCCACATGGGCAACTTTCAAAGAAGACACCATCCGCCACTATCACCATCTCTCATCCAGACGCTCACGAGCCACATTGGCAGTTATATCGCGCATGCTGGCAGAATTGGCCCACTTGGAGTCCAACATTCCAGCCTCAGGATATAGCCCTGCATGGGGCCAGAAGTGGGCAGAGGCAGCTGCCCACCTCAACGCACTTGAAAGGCAACACAAACATTGGGTTTGTGTCCAAAACAGGGCCACACGCATCGCTAAAGGCGACAAGTGCACCGCATACTTCTTCAAAAAAAACTTTGCACCACACCAGAGTGTGGCCTGCACACAGGTGTGAAGATCAGATAATTCTATTGTGGACACACCAGCTGAAGTGGCAATTAAAATGCAAAGATATTACTCCAAGTTATACTGAGCTGAACCAATTCAGCCAGCTGAAATGGCGGAATTTCTTGACAGAGCTCATATCCGCACCATTTTCTGATACCTAGAAATAATGAATTTAATTACTCCAAACAAATTATGGACTACCATTTGCGGTGCGCCAAACCAAAAATGCCCAGGCCCAGATGGCATTCCATATGAGTTCTACAAAAAATATTTTAAATATATATCCCCATTGCTGCTAGCCTCACTCAACCAAAGCCTGTTGGAAATGCGCCTCCTACCAGGAGGACATGAGGCCTTTACGGTCACACTCTCCAAGAAAGGGGATAGGCTAGACTTAGCCAACTGGCGCCTCATTTCTCTAATAAACACAGACACCAAAATTTTAACAAAAGTCATGGCTAACCATTTAGGGACTGTAGCATCTGCCACCATCTCCTCAGAACAATTTGGTTTCATCCCCAGAAGGTCGATTTGGGATAATGTGCACTCTGTGGCTAATGTGTGTCAGTCCACAGCCTCTGGGGCACTTGTATTCTTGGACCAACAAAAGGCCTATGATAGATTAAACTGGGAATACCTTAGGGCCTGCCTCCAACAATTCCGCCTACCTCCCCACTTCATTAACTGGGTGATGCTGCTCACAGAATCTGCAACAATGGCAGTGCGCGGCCCAGGTTTCCTAACGGAAGTAGTCCATCCTCAAAGGGGCCTGCGACAAGGGGACCCCCTGAGCCCAAACTTATACAACTTCAGCCTTGACCCACTACTGCGAAATGTGAATGCCCAACTCACTGGGGTCCATGTGCCAGGCCAAACCCCAGTCAAGATGATGGCATTTGCAGATGATTGCGTGGTGGGGGTGTCTAATAACAAAGATGCACGCGCGCTTGAAGCCCTCATCCAGGAATAATCCCGGGTAAGCAACGTGGCACTGAACGCCTCCAAAACTGAAATCATCCTCCTTGGTCGGTTTCAGAACTGTTGGGCCCCAGCAAGTAGTTCCCAACCCAGCCCATCTGCTCGCCCACGTCCACGCCTTACTAACTCAAAACACACCGCTCCACTGGTGCTCCCCTTTGTGCCATGACCTACCATAGGACCAGTACGCCATCTGGGCGTGTGGTTGGAGGCAGGTGGATACGCGTCAGCAGTAATGGAGTGCCATATACTGGACAACGTGATGAAGCGAATCGCCTCTCTCAGAGCCCACCCTACTACCCTCACTGGCAGGGTTGTTCTTGCCAACTCTATGCTCCTATCCAAAGTCTGGTTTGGAGCCCACGCCATCCCCTTCTCCCCAAGCTTCTTCAAATCCCTGTATGCTTTGCTACAAGGTTGGCTTTGGTCAGGCCGCCCTCCACCAGTACGGCTATAGGTCATGTTTGGCCCTCATCATCATGGTGGCATGGAACTACTTGACTTCAAAGCCCATGCCGCCAAGATCCTGGGCACCTGGATTGCGGCCATCACTGCTCCTACACTCCCATCCCAACACTGGTCCCGCGCGGCCCACTCCAACTTCTCCTGAGCCTTGGGCCTCAACAATCCATCAAACCCCCACTCCCTGATGAAATACCTCGCATCACACACATCAGCCACAGGTCCTCACGGGAACAAAACCCACTACAAACGAATCCTACTCTCCATGCAAAGCGCAGAGTGGAGAATTCGTATTAGTGGACATACAACCCAAAGAGGCCGCCCCTCTCCTCAGTTCACACAAGATGTACAGGGGCTACCCATCCATGATGGCGTGATCCCAATTTGGCCCCATGTCCTATCCAGGGTGGACTACCTGAACATGATGGACATCCCTTACTCCATTGAGACCCAAAAAACTATCTGGAAAAATATGTACATCATCCTCTGTTGCAGCCTCAAGTCCGCTCCCAAGTGTGGTGCTGCCTGAGGTGGGTGTATCATACAGCTGAGTGCTCTAATGCTTTACACTCATCCTGTGTCATGTGTGGCCAGTATGGAACGCTGTTCCACCGCCTAGGGAAGTGCCCCACCTCTTAAGTAATATGGCGCGAAGTCCAACGTCTGCTAGGCCAGGATCAAACACATCCCTTCAGTCTGTCAAGAGATATGTTTGCTTCATCAATGGCCTCCCCCTCCCACCCTCCCTCTGTGCTCTGGTGGTTGCAATCGCCATGTGGACTATCCACACGATTGTCTTGGATGCCATCGCTGGATCCATCCCCACCCTCCCTGAAGCTGTCCACAGATTCTGGTCTCATTTGGTGGATCACTTTCAAGCGTGGATGTTTGGATATCTCCCACTGCATCGCCAACAGCTGGTCTCCTCCTGGTTCCCAGTCTGGTTCATCAAATCAGACCCCTTCCTCCACACGTGCTCAATAGTGGCTATGTCCCCTACACACATTCCCTCCCCCTTCCCATAAGTGGCATTCCCGCTGGCAACAAGAGATAGCATCGCTTCTCTGGGGTGCCTCCCCTGGTACTAAGTTTTGTCTCATCTGAGTCATATTTGGAAGTGTCCATCCCATGGTCAGCCTTCCCCACAATAAATTTTAAAATGTATGTATATGTAATCCATTATGAGAGAAATAGTTTTTCTATTTGAATCTAATTATAGAGGAGTGGTAGCATAGTGGGGTGGTTCCTGTTCCACTCTGGGTTGGGTTTTGATTAAAAACAGGTTTGAAACCAGCACAGGCTAAAAAACTAGATGTGGTATATTTGTCCCAAGGTCAACCAGCCTCGTTTACTTTTTTTATATGAATCTAATTAATAGATTAGATCTTTTCAATTTATTTGTTGTTAAAATTGAATTAAAAAGATTCTTTCATACTTGATATTCTAACAATCAAGCTGCACATAGATACCAACTTTTATGAATATATGTTTCTTGTTTTTTATGATACTTTTTGAATACAGTCTAAAATCTGAATTATTTTTAATAGAAATTTATTGAAGGAATAGTTTAAAATACTTTTTATTAAAGAAATTCAAAAATAAATGTTTTTAGATGAGTTATAAATTTTGAGCGGAACCTCCACACTGAATTTTTAGAATATAAGCTATTGTGGTTTAAAAGAATCTTAATTAATAGTATCATATATAATTGGGACCATCTAGTACTAAAAAAATAGTATCATATATAATATAGATAATATAAATTAATTAATGTTGATATTTGATACAATTAATTTAAAATCTTGATTTCACGAATTATGTTTAAAAGCTTGAGTAAAAAAACGACACCCACAGGATTCGAACCTGCGCTCCCAAAGGGAAAAGCCTTAGCAGGGCTCCGCGTTAACCACTCCGCCAAGGTGCCTTAAAAGTAATTAAAGTAATAAGTATCAATCTGTAGCTTCATTTGTAGTAAAAATTTCCTTTTGATTTTTTCATGAAATTATATTATCAAAATAGTATAAAGTTACCAATGTTACCTGTGTTCTTATAAAAAAATCATTCAAGAGCTATTTATTATATTTATTTGAGGTGGGCTGACCTGGAGATGATACTGCACCAATTAATGAGAAAACTGAAATTAAATGGGAAAGGATGATAAAATTTTAGTAAACCTCCATGCGCAGCATTCTGGTAGGCCAGGAAATCTATGGACCACCTTGCTATTTGCTATCTTGGTTTTGGCATTGGTGCACAACACCAACACAGTCAAAATTGTCCCCTACTCAAAGTTCTTCTACTGTGATCAAACTTGGGAGGCAGTAGTCTCAAGAGCTATTTATTATTAGATGAGTTTAATTAATTCATATTAGTTTTATAATTAACAGGATTCTGTAGATCAATATTATGAAAAGAGCAATCAGAAGAAAATACTAAAAATGCTTATCTGATGAGTGATTAAGCTTTATAAGAAAAGACTTATCAAATTAATCTAAAAGCCTTATAAAATTAAATCTGTCAAAATCTCATTAGCCTTTCAGATAAAACCCTGGAAAAATATATAAGGATGAATTTATTTATAAGATTCACTCAAAAGAAATTTCAAAGTTGAAATTGAACTCAAATGTTATTTTAGATCTAAAGTCTCAAGTTTAGATTCACTAGATATTGAATACAATGCTTTTCTTTCTTGTAACAATCACTTTAGTTACTACAATTCAATTCAAACAGCAAATTTGGATAATCACACACAGGAAAGATGGGTGACTTTAATAACAAAAATAATACAACATGGGCGAGCATCATGGCAAGTGGTGCACTTAATGGTGCAACTAAGGGCAAGAAATGCCCTGGAGGGGGACCAGGAACCCAAGCCATAAAAAAATTGCAAACTCAGACACCATCTGGGTTTATAGAATCTACTGTAAAGCATGCGCAATACATGTACATTCAATTCAACTAACCTTTGTCAAAGGTGGAACATGGGATCAGACTCTTCCTTGGGGATGAGTCACTGACCCTGTGGGAGAAAACATGTGAGGCACAGCCCTCACTTTTCCCTCACACGGTGTACGTAGCCACCAACAACATGGGCTGCAGCTGGATTGATATTAGTTTCGAAACAGCTGATGAATCTGATGCCGCAGCAAAAATCTGTGTGGAAATTGCCCTCCCTGAGGGCAAAAAAATTGTGCGCACCACATGCACCAAATGGAACAAAGCAAAAACTTTGATTATCTCCTTTGACTCGCTCCCCACCAACCTTCCTTGTAAGGTAATTGAGGAGGAGCTCTGTAAAGGTCTTGTGGCCTACAGAGAAATCCAGCAACTCAAATTACAGCGATTTTGCTTAATGCCATACCTGTGCACAGGCAAAGCTATTGCTGTAATCAACCCCTTCCCAGAAGTGGAAGAGGATTTATCCAGAATTCCCCGCACAGCAGAATTTCACTTCACAGATGGGGGCCAGTCAGCTGCATTCTGAGTTACACTGGAATGTGCACCACCCATTTGCAACCACTGTGGCTCACTGGGCCACAAGGAACATGCATGCCCTGTAAAAGAGGGCTTAGTAGAAAATGATTTTTGTGAAGAAGCTATGGATGAAGATAATGAAAACTTCACCAAAATGACTGATGGCCACCACCCATTCCACTGGGGTGAGGATGTACTATACTCCATCATGGACCCAGTTACAAGTAAACAGCATAAAGCAGCACAAAAAGCCTACAAGAGAGCAGCGGCTGAAGCAGCGGCATACGTGGAATCCACCATTAACCATGGACAAATTCAGGAGGATATTTTGGATATCCACCAAACCAACTAATCAGAATAATATGCCCAGGTCAAAAATTTTCACAGTAACCTGACTGAGCCACAAAGCGTCATCAGTCATGCACATACTGAGGAACAATGCAACCACAATTTGGGTGAAAATGTGGTGCACAATGCAACAAAGTTGAACCTCAAAAATATAAATACCAATCAACAATCTGCATCAAAAGAAATACAAGACCTGTGCAGGAAAAGTTGATGCAAATGCAAAAAACTGCAATTCCCTTGAATCATTGGGTCAGATCAAGGGAACCAATAATGGCAGTGAAAGAGTTGGAGTACAGATGTGGAGCATGGCCAAAATGAGCTGTGGTGGGATAGGACCAGAGGGTCCTCCCAACTGCTCCTGAGGCGCCGCAGGCACCTCAGTGTCAATAGGGATGTTAAACATTGTGAGAGCCAGGGCTCATATGTCCCAAGCCAAAAGCTGAAATTCCTGCGAAAACCTCTTGTAGACATCTTGGCCATCCAAGAAACCCACTGCCTACAAGGGGAAGAAGAATCCTGGTCAACCAGGGTCGCACCATCGCAATCAGTATGGACATCTCACTGTGGGGTGATAGTCCAAAACAACAGAAAATTTAAAATTACAAATTCATCATCACACTTGCATGGTCGAGTCCTGGTAGCAACAATCACATGCCAAGATGAAATAATTTTGTTAGCATGTATCTATGCACCATGCACTGCAACTGAGAGAAATTTTTTTTTGAAAAATTTCTACTCTCACCCTCCCACCAGATATCATCATGTTAGGCGATTTCAACTGCTGGGATAACCCCAATACAGATCAATGGCCTAATCCCAGGGGATACCCACCTGGACACATTGAATATCGCACAATGAAGGCATCTCTTGGCTTACAGGATGCTCTCCCCCCAGTTCACCACTCCTTCCCCACATGACAAGACCCAACATACGTGAGGGACTGCTCATATCAATGAGTCATATTGACCACATCCTCATCCCACAATCCCACCACTCAAGAATCTCCAAATTTACAACAAAAAAGATCAAATTTTCTGATCACCGATTAGTTATGGTGCAGTTAGCGCCAACCCAATCCCACACACAGGTGTCGCCTTGGAGAAAGCTTCACCCAGAAAATATAAAATTGCCTGAGATATCTGACTGGGTTGAAAACAAGGCTACAAACCCAAAATTCACAGCCCCATTCACTTTGGATCCCATCAGAACATAAGAAAATTTCAAAAAGGATTTAATTAACAAAACCTGACATATTGCATCACATAAGTACACCGCGGACACATCCACAATCAAGCGTACCTTGGCAGAACTAGACCACCTGGAAATAAATATTCTGAGATCTGGCTATAGCCCCAACTGGGGACGCAAATGGGCAGAAATATCTGCCTGACTTAACAATCTCATCTTTGAACACCAACATAGAATCAAATTATTGAACAAAGGTAAGTTCATAAAGGAAGGTGAAACCTGTTCAACATACTTTTTCCACCAATTCCGCTCACGCAGAAACCAGCCCATGTGCACACAGGTCTGCAAGACCAACGGCACCGTGGCAACTGACTCTGAGGAGGTCAAGGTGGAAGTACACCATTATTACACTGAATTATATCATGAAATGCTAACAGATTCACAAAAAATTTAAGAATTTATACAAACTGCTGAGATAAAAAGCAAACCAAATTACAACATACTATCCCTAATTACATGGGAGGAGCTTTGGGAGACAATTCGCGGTGCACCATGTAGGAAATGCCCAGGGCCTGATGGGATACCCTATGAATTTTACAAAAAATATTTTCAACAAATCGCCCCCTCCTATTGGCGTCTATGAACCAAAGCTTGTTAGAAACACGCCTATTACCAGGAGGCCATGAATCCTACGTTATAACCTTGTATAAAAAGGGTGACAAGTTGGACCTGGACAACTGGCGCCCAATTGCAAACTCCAACACTGACACAAAAATTCTAACAAAAATTTTAGCATCTAGATTAGGCGCAATTGCCTCTGACGTCCTATCACCCAACCAGTTTGGGTTTATACCAGGGAGTTCAATCTGGAACAACATTCACCCTGTTGCAAACATTTGCTAATCCAAAGCAACTGGTGCCCTGGTCTTCTTGAATCAGGAAAAGGCTTATGACCGTGTTAGATGGCCATACCTAAAAGAATGTCTACATGCCTTCAAACTCCCACCAAGATTCGTAAAATGGGCGATGCTCCTAACAGAATCTGCAACCATGGCTGTATGCGGCCCTGGATTCCTAACAAACAAGATTAAACCACACAGAGGGCTCAAACTAGGGGATCCCCTCAGCCTACTGATATAGAATCTCAGCTTTGACCCACTCCTCTGAGTAACTGACTCACGTCTCAGGGGGATAACCGCACAAGGACAACCAACAGTCAAGATACTGGCCTTTGCAGATGACTGTGTAGCAGGTATAGCAAACAATGAAGATTCCCAACAGCTGGAATGCACTCTAGAGGAATACTCCAAGGTGAGCAATGCATCGCTCAACAAAAGGAAGACAGAAATCATCCTCTTAGGCAAATACACAAACAAATTGGGCCACAACATCAGAACCTCACACCAAAACTCGAAGAAAAAACCCAATTATTTTACCCTTTGCAACACCTCCCACCACCACTCCTGTCCAACACCTTGGAATCTGGCTAGAATCAGGGGGATATGCTAATGAGACAATGGAAAGTAACCTGTTACAACGGGTATCCAAATGCGCAGCCTCCCTCAAGGGGAGAACCCCAGGACTAACAGGATGAGTTACAGTTGCTAACTCGCTCATCCTCCCAATACTGTGGTACCAGGCCCATGTGATAGCCTTTTCACCTACCTTTATAACCTCAATTCGCGCGCTTATCCAGGGCTGGCTGTAGCCTGGCTCTCACCCTCCTATACGGATGGAAACACTATTTGGTCCACGCTCAAGCAGAGGCATGGGACTAATAGATTTTAAGAGCCACGCCAATCACATCCTAGGTACCTGGATAAAGGAAATCCTTGTTCCAGACCTCCCGCAACAACATTGGTCCACTGCAGCAAGGACTAACTTTGCACAGGCGCTCAAATTAACCAACCCACATAGTCCACCCAGACTACTTTTATACCTTGCCAAGCACCCTACTGCAACGGGTCCACATGGAACCTCTCCTCATTTCAAACATATTCTCTGAACTATCCGCCATATGGGATGGACCATAGAGAACATGGGCACTATACAGGGAAGGGGAAGACCCAGCCCCAATTCAAATTAAGAAACCCAGAAAACCACCCCCAGAGGGATATGCTCACAACAACCCCAAGCATAGCTAGGATAGAATACCTACTTATGCTGGACATTCCCTATGATTTAACCACACAGAAAGCCATGTGGAAAATGACTCACCACCCACTCCTACAGCTGAGGATAAGAGCAAACGCCTGGCGCTGTCTGAGAAGGACCTATAGGATGGCGGACCATTCCAACTCCCTCCACAAAACATGTGCAGTATGTGGAGGGGAGGGATCCCTACACCACCGCCTAGAAACATGCCCCCCAACCAAAGCTATATGGCAGGAAGTCGCACGCCTGCTTAATATCCAAGATGAACAGGAATTCTTGATATCAAAGAGCATCTTTGCGCTCCAGATTGAGTCACCAATCCCATCTACCCTCCGTTCCCTAATAATACCCATTGCAATGTGGACAATCCACACAATTGCATTAGATGCGTTCAAGGGCACAGTCCCAACCATTCATGGGGTTATCAACAGATTCTATGTCCACTTACTGAAGCACTTCCAAGCCTGGCTCTATGGATATATGAGACCAAGATAAAAAGCGCTCATAGAATCATGGTTCCCACTCTGGTTCCTCCACACAGACCCTTTCCTTCACACCTGCTCCATAGCAGGGGAAACCCCCTCAGATTAGTGCACCAACCCCCATACCTGGCAGTCCCACTGGCAACAGGGGTAACTTGAGTACCCTGGGGTGCCCAATTTTATATTTGTCAGTTATTTCCTTAGTTTTACATATATTTGGTAATGTCTGTCCCCTTGTTGGCTTACCTCAGTTAAATAGATATTAAATACAATAACCTAATTCATCAGATAATTAGCTTTTGGCTCAAAAATGTAATTTATATTTAACTTTGTATAATACTAACTTAGGATAGAGATTTTATCTATTATATAAATCCATAATATATGCATTGATGCACTAGTACTGTCAAACAATAATATCAGATCTGGAATATAGACCTCATATTTGTTCTACCTGGTACCATCCATAAACTATAGTATCTCCAGTGTATCATATAACTAACTTATGGTCATATGAATACTCAACCACACTTTCTGCTTGATCATACTTTTAAGAATTTTTATTGTAAAAATGTAATTTAAACAACTACAATTCACCACATTACTGTTCCATCATGAACACAGCCCCACCACCTTCTGCTCCAATATGGGGAAGTGGAAAAACTCACCTCAGCATTTTTATCCTGCCATAAAATGCATTTAGACTGGTTCATCCAGTCCACTGAACTCAACTGGGCACTATACTTCCCAAAGACTTAGCTCTCCATCTTGCATGCAACCACCTAATTCACCCCCACCCTCTTGCCCTCTATTGATCATATATTTTCTTTTTCCTCTACATTGACTATGGCATTTATTTTTGTATTCCACAAAGCAATAATCAATCTCACCACTGCCACTTTTTTACTGGCTGGCTTTATCAACTTCTGCCCTTTTAAGTGCTATTTTGATATCAATTTCATTTCTGAATAGGATGTTGCTGCTGCAGCGGCAACTCTATTAACATATTAAATACCTCCATACCCATAACTCATATTTGCCTTTCCAACAACGCCACACTGGTGGTATCATTCTCAAGCCTCTTTTTGCATTTTCTACCCCAAAGTTTGTATGAGGAGTTGATGTTGGGACTTTTGTTCTATAGCACTAACCACTAATCTTCATTCACTTTCCTAAGTTATGCAGAGCACTTTGCAGCACTCCATGCCATTGCCACCATCCCCCACCACCCCACTACTGCATAACATATCCCCCTACATGCTCATATTGCTGAAGTGCCAGACCACTTCTTCTAGGCTTGTGTCAATAATGGTCAACAAATTTGTCCCCTCTGCTTTGAGTCAGTCTTTTATTAGAGACTTGTTGGTAGACCAATAATCCTGCCACCATCCCTTCCCTTGCCACTGAGCTACAATCATTTAACTGGGGATTTTTGTTGCCCCCACCTTTCCACCCCACTTGACTATCAGGTTCTACTATGAAATAGACCACCAACCAGTCCACTAATCATACTCAAGGTCCTGATTTATATCTAACCAATTGGGAGGGTGCTTGGACCCCCATTTACATCTGAGCCCTACCTCAACTGCTCAACCAAAATCAACTTTATGACAACACCCTCATTATATTTAACCAAGTCCATGAAAATTATTGGATAAAGTTACTGAGTCAGGTGATATTATTACTGCCTCAGAAAAAGAGATCAACTTTGATCAATAGCCAAATAACAATTTTGATATACAAACCATATCCAAGCGTTATACTCCTAAAACTAATACTGAACCATTCCTAAGCAATCATCAAATCACCTGGCCGCAGCCACTTTTTTTAACCTGGCTTCTAATATTCTTGCTGGTGCTTATCAGCACAGGATTCTGATAATACAACCAGGACAAGAGTCTTATGACTCTCAGCTGTAGGAAAAATATTTAAGGGATTTTTAGACTACTTAAATTAAAATAAGAAAACTTAAAAAATACTAAGATGTTGGATTTTATAAGTTTTTTATTAAGTTAGCTGGGGGTCAAGAAGAAAACCCTCTAAATATCTCACTTCTTAGTATTTAAATCATTTTGAGGCTCAAAGTGAGAGAGTTTGAGAAATTTAATATAGGCTGAGAATAGCTGAATTATGGAATATGGGGTTTCAACCTATCAGAGCTCATGCAACTTACCTCACACAACTTGATAGCTGATGGAGTGTTGACAACAGGTAAGATAATCCTTTGGTTTAGGGATTTTATACATTTGACCCAATCAACTGGTGGAAAAATATATGCACCTGGTGGGACTCCCTTCAGGTCTATAAAAGGGAATGGTCTCCACATAGGTGTTTGAAATAAACTATAAATGGGATGAGGAGGACCATTGGAACAAAACCTCTGATTCTGATGCAGGCTCAGCGCAACCCTACCATCAACTATAGGGCTATTTGGCTGAGAAATGGGGTTGGAAGTATTACCCTGATTTAAGAGATTCCACTAAGAATCAACCAGGGATTTTGTGAATGTTAGCCATATTTAATCTTAATACATCCTTTTTCACAATATTAAACATGTAATTGTCTGACACACCTCACACACTCATAAGCAACTCTGCACTGCAGCTTTGAGATAAGTTAGCATGCTGCAGCATGGTTTATTCCTGTTGCTTTTCCCTCTGATTTTCCATGCACTGCAAAAGCTGAAATAAACAGCCCTCACAAGACTGCATCTGTTGCTCTCAAAAAAGTAGCTAGTAAAGCAACGTTTGCACAGATATTCCAGTACACCCCCACAATGCAATAAATTTTCCTGATTTCCCTGATATCTATACCCAATCTGAACATCACCTTGCTAACTATGTCAAGGCCATCTTCACATCCCAGTTGGAAAATATCAATTAGCCCTTCATATTTCTGAAACCTCACTCTATGGAGGCCTCCACACTTTCGCTTTCTGCCTTCATTTAGGCCAGGCATGCCTATGCCTGTGCCAAAAAGCGGTCTTCTGATCATTCCTTCACTTCTTCCATGGTCAGATAAGCTGTTCTTTGCTGCCCCACCTGATTGGTTGTTTTTTGTGTGGATCTTCTGATTCACTTGTTTTAGAGTTTTAGCTAATTGTTGTTTGTTTTGGCTTAAGCTTCAGTACTTTCCATCCCCTTTTCAGCTTACCTCAAGTAAATGCATATACTTAACCACATGGCAAAAGCCACCTTAAATAAATCTATATACTAGAATCTTATCATTTATAATCAACTTTATAGTTCTATATAATCAATATCATAAACACCCTTTAATTTTATTTATAAAAGATATATCTTTTATTATAATCTTAATTTAGCCAAACTCAGTCTTTCTATTGTTACTGGATTATTTTGGGCTTTGGCCCTTTTTTATTTATTGTTGGATCATATGGAAAAATCACTAACCAGAATAATACCGCAAGTGAGATCCCATATTATTAATAAAGGGCTATAAATATGTTTAGAAAGTAATTAACTCCATTGAATTAACCATATAACTACTAAAACACTTACTGAATTAAAGCAATATACTTCATATGCTTCAATATAATATTACTATTTAGTGTTCTTTATTATCAGATGATTAAATGAATATTTTTAATTTTTAATAGCAGTTATCCATTGATAAGTTTGAGAAATAATTGAACTATTAAATTAAGCAGGCTACTACTAAGCCTCTTAGATAATAGTAACATCACTGATGCTTTAAACTTTATTACCATTTGATATCTATCCTACCTCAAATAAATGACAATTTGATCATCTAAGATTAAATGAGTTTAAATATTTTGGTTAAACTTTTTTTGGTATAAAGTTATTGATAAGTTTTAGAAGTAACTGAACTTATCTAATTAACCAAATAGATAAATGCTTAACAAAATCTTTGGATCTATCAGATCAACTGAATAGCACTACACCAATTATTTTATAATACTAACAAATGTATTAATCAACATAATAAAACCTAACTGCAAACTTAATGAAGATGATGAAAAACTATATTATCTTAAATAAAATTAACCAATAATATAAAAATTATCCATATAAGTTCTGTAAAATGCTGGATAATATTGTCAATCATTTTAAAATTTTGATTACTGGTAAACTTAAACATATTCATCCTAGAAACCTATCTTTATATTCTTATATAACCACCAAACCACTTATTCAAAGCCATTAAACTTAGAAAACTAACCAAAAACCAAACAAAACCCAATCACCAAACCCATTTGTTGAAGATTTGAGCTTCAACTGATGACTGCTTCATTGTTTGGTGAAAACTGCAGCTTCAAGCATCTATTGTGCGAGGACAATAGATAGGATGGTGCTTTAAATTTATGATACAGCTTTTTGGTAATACTTCAATTGTATACCCAATCATTTCACTTGGATGATGGCATGCTGCCCTGATCCTACTGATCCCAAGTGAAAATTGACTTTAATAAAATAAAGTGATAACCCAAAAAGGTTATAGGATAAATTATAAACTTAATCCAGAAGTTAAAGGATGATTTTATTAGTGTAAATGCAAGGGTTATTTATAGGGTTTGATGTTAACCACATCTTACCTATGACGCCTTACTTTCAGTGACCCTTGGCCACATAAAAAGTTTATAATGACATCTACAAATACTTCAACTCAGGGCATCATGCTCAGCCTCAGAGTTGGAGTAAACACCATTATCATCCTTAAGATGGCATTTCATCATATCTTCAAAATAGCTGAACTGATTTACTTTCACATATAATCAGCAGCACATACCAAGGCAATTTGTATCACTAATTAGTAATTAATTCAATTGAAAACTCGACCAACATTAAAAACTAATTTTGACATAGACTAACAAAGCCCACATGCCTGAGTCATTAAATCAAAATTTAAATTTAAGTTCAACCTAACCAACAAAGCCCTCAAGCCCATGTCATCATAGTCAAATATAATTAGTGAAATCGCTAGGCCACAAATTCAAGTTCAGATATACTTAGGATATCTTTAGTTTTATAATAAGTGATGATTTAGATCCAGTCAACCATTCAATACTTCCCCCTCCTTGACTGGATATAAGTAGCAGATACTCTTCTTCCTTGGTCACACTGTCTAATTCTTTGCATTCCTCAAAGTTCAAATGTTATCTCAATAGCCTTTCCTAAGCTGACAGGGCCAGTGTGCCTGGTGCAAGCTTCTTTGGTTTGGCGCATCTCCAATTCTGTTGCAGGCTTCTCCAGTTTGGGTGTTTATCCTCCTCTACCAAAGAGGGGATACCTAGTTCTAATGCCAGCAAGGCATCAAATCTATGAAATAAACTTTATGGCTTGCAATTATTATTATTATTATTATTTTCTTTTTTACTTTTACTTTTTTACTTTTTACTTTTTATTATTTTTTTTATTTTTCTTTTTATTATTATTCTTTATGATATGGACAAAGGAGCTTATCATGTACTCAGTTTACAACCCAGCCACCTTGATTCTTAATGGTATATACATCTTCAGACAATTTCTCCAATATAATAAATGGACCCTTCCAAAGTGAGGCTAGCATGTGCGCGCAGCCTGCGCTATGAGTGTCACAATATACTACTAATCTCTTTCCTTGAACTTAATCATTCCCCCATGCCCCACAACTGAAATATCTTCAAGTATTTGTTGCACATAGGGTTTAGTGAATTCTTCAGAGGCTTCAGGTGTGACAACCTTACTTTGGGAGTGAGTTACCGCATGTACGTTCAAGGAATCTTCATTTGATACTAAAATAGAATCAATTTCATTGTTAAGCAAGGCCCCGTGGCCATCATTCAATTGTCGATCAGGTGGGACTGGTGTTGCAGGCACAATAGAGCATCCCTCATCTATTGTGCTTATTCTTTTCCCTCCTCCTGCACAGTATTGGGAAGGACTATATTGACATTTTGCTGATGGCATTGGGAAGCATAGTGACCTTTATGATTGCAATTAAAGCAAGTAATTTCACTCACTGGCTGTAAGGTGTTAATATTCTTATTGGTTTTGAAGGACTTTCCAGCAAAGGCAGTGGTCCCCTGATCTGTAAACAGTATTAGGAGGGCCATAGTTTTTGAGCATCTGCATAAATAGTCAACCAATTCAGATGTCACAAGGTTTTGCATGAAAGCAGACAATAGAGTGTTTGATAGATTAGAGTAAGGTTCTACTGCATGCTCTAGTGCTATCTTGGCATCAAAATTGGCCATAGCCCGCGCGTCTAAGAGAACTTGAGCTTCACAATAGACTTGATCTGCAAATTCATTAATTGCTTCATCTTTTCTAAAGCTGATATTCATAAACTTGGATTTTCTGGTCAACATCCGTTCTGGACCTCCAAATTCATGAAGCACGGCCTCCTTGACTTCAGCATATGTTGGATTTTCATTAATGTGAGGCATAATTAACTCAATGCTCCACTCATCCAAGTAGTTAATCATGGTGGCTGCTTTGTTATGGTCGCTGGCCCCATGCATGGTCATTTCAAAGCATTTGACAAAGGTGGTAATACTTCCATTCTTATCAAAGGCTGGCAGGTTTGCTGGTTTGAAATTATCACTTCCCCATTCCTGGTTATCATGATTACTATTTTGTTGACCAGAACCAGGTGTACTAGAGCATTAGGGCATTGTATCCTGGTTTGAGGTGTTAGTGTTGACCAAAGCAATCATATTGCTAGGCAGTTGTTGACGTGGCCCAGCATCCATTTTGGTAGCTATTTATGAAGCTTTGTCCTCATAATATTTGGAAGAGTTTCCAGTTGAGTGGGTTGTAGCACACTGACAACGCCCATCAGCCAGAGTTCAAATTTTCTTGTTGATTTCATTTTTCCAATTGACATGATTTCTAGTTTTTAATTTTAATTTCACTATTTTCTTATTCAGGCTAGTAGCTTGTAGTTTCAAGGTGGAAATCACTTGGTCCTTTTCTTTCATTGCCTTCTTGCACTGGTTCAATTCTTCATGGAGATTATTGTTTGACTCATAATAGCATTAACATCATCATTGAGATTATTGATCTGTAAATTAAAACAATCAATAAAGTCTTTAGTTTTTGCCCATTGGGCCTCAATTTGGGTTTGCCAGTAATTGAATTTTTGGTGTATTCATCCTTCATCTGCAAAATTTGGGTATACAAACATCAATACTGGTCACCATCTGCAGTCCCAGCCATGAGTGCCATTGTTGAAGATTTGGGCTTTGCCTGATGGCTGGTTCATTGTTTGGTGGAAACTGCAGCTTCAAGCATCTATTGTGTGAGGACAATAGACAGGATGGTGCTTTAAATTTATGATACAGCTTTTTGGTAATAATTCAATTGTATACCCAATCATTTCACTTGGATGATGGCATGCTGCCCTGATCCTACTAATCCCAAGTAAAAATTGACTTTAATATAAAATAAAGTGATAATGCAAAAAGGTTATAAGATAAATTAGAAACTTAATCCAGAAGTTAAAGGATAATCTTATTAGTGTAAATGCAAGGGTTTATCTATAGGGTTTGATGTTAACCACATCTTACCTATGACGCCTTACTTTCAGTGACCCTTGGCCACATAAAAAGTTTATAATGACATCTACAAATACTTAATTCAGGGCATCATGCTCAGCCTCAGAGTTGGAGTAAACATCATCATCATCCTTAAGATAACATTTCATCATATCTTCAAAATAGCTAAACCAATTTACTATCACATGTAATTGGCAGCACATACCAAGGTGATTCATATCACTAATTAGTAATTAATTTGATTAAAAACTTGACTAACATTAAAAACTAATTTTGACATAGACCAACAAAGCCCACATGTATGAGTCATTAAGTCAAAATTCAAATTTAAGTTTGACCTAACCAACAAAGCCCTTGAGCCCATATCATCATAGTTGAATATAATTTAGTGAAATTGCTAGGCCACAGATTCAAGTTCAGATATACTTAGGATATCTTTGGTTTATAATAAGCTATGGTTTAGATCCAGTCAACCATTCAACACCATTAAACTTATCACAAACTAAAAACTACTAACCACTCAGCCAAAACCAAAATGAATCCATCAAATCAAAAAAATAATCAATTGCTTACCCAAAACTATTGAACCTATCAAATTAATTAAATACACCAAACCACTTAACAAAAAACATTGGTCCTATTGAATCAACTGAATAACCCCAAACAGCTCAATTAAAACAGTGTACCAATTTCTAATAATTAATTATATCATTTGAAATCGGCAATATTATGGCATTACTTTTTTAGTGAGTAGACTTATATAGATTTTCCTGACCTTGCACAATCTCTGATTAAGCTTGATTTATCAAATAAAAACTTGGGTTTTTTTAGTATAGTAGATATAAAAAATCAAATAACAACTATTTAACTTTTTTACACTCTTAAATAAATGTTTTTTAAAGTTCAAATTCTAGCCACAAGCCCAATTCTTTGTCTTTGTTTATTTTTTAATAAATATGCATTCCTGGTTTACATCTTTTTTATAGGTTAAACTATTAATGTGGCTTCAATTGGGTTGTATCCAGAAGCATGCTCCTCAGCTGTCCTCCCTGATAACAAGTGGTCAGGTTGATGTAAGACTTGTTTTAACAAAAAGGTGCCAACTGAGATACCACATGAGACACTTTCATCAGATACCATATTGGTAAAATAAGACAAGATAATATTATAAAGACTTTATCTATAAATTTATATTTATTGCAGGGAAGGCCGACCATGGGACGGACACTTCCAAATATGAATCAGACGAGACAAAACTTAGTACCAGGGGAGGCACCCCAGAGAAGCGATGCTATCTCTTGTTGCCAGCGGGAACGCCTCTTATGGGAAGGGGGAGGGAACGTGTGTAGGGGACGTAGCCACTATTGAGCACGTGTGGAGGAAGGGGTCTGATTTGATGAACCAGACTGGGAACCAGGAGGAGACCAGCTGTCAGCGACGCGGTGGGAGATATCCAAACATCCATGCTTGAAAGTGATCCACCAAATGAGACCGGAATCTGTGGACAGCTTCAGGGAGGGTGGGGATGGATCCAGCGATGGCATCCAAGACAATTGTGTGGATAGTCCACATGGCGATTGCAACCACCAGAGCATGGAGGGAGGGTGGGAGGGGGAGGCCATTGATGAAGCAAACATATCTCTTGACAGACTGAAGGGATGTGTTTGATCCTGGCCTAGCAGACGTTGGACTTCGCGCCATATTACTTTAGAGGTGGGGCACTTCTCTAGGCGGTGGAACAGCGTTCCATACTGGCCACACATGACACAGGATGAGTGTAAATCGTTAGAGCGCTCAGCTGTATGATACACCCACCTCAGGCAGCACCACACATGGGAGCGGACTTGAGGCTGCAACAGAGGATGATGTACGTATTTTTCCAGATAGTTTTTGGGTCTCAATGGAGTAAGGGATGTCCATCATGTTCAGGTAGTCCACCCTGGATAGGACATGGGGCCAAATGGGGATCACGCCATCATGGATGGGTAGCCCCTGTACCTCTTGTGTGAACTGAGGAGAGGGGCGGCCTCTTTGGGTTGTATGTCCACTAATACAAATTCTCCACTCTGCGCTTTGCATGGAGAGTAGGATTCATTTGTAGTGGGTTTTGGTCCCGTGAGGACCTGTGGCCGATGTTTGTGATGCGAGGTATTTCATCAGGGAGTGGGGGTTTGATGGATTGTTGAGGCCCAAGGCTTGGGAGAAGTTGGAGCGGGCTGCGCGGGACCAGTGTTGGGATGGGAGTGTAGGAGCAGTGATGGTCGCAATCCAGGTGCCCAGGATCTTGGCGGCATGGGCTTTGAAGTCAAGTAGGCCCATGCCACCATGATGATGAGGGCCAAACATGACCTCTAGCTGTACTGGTGGAGGGCGGCCTGACCAAAGCCAACCTTGTAGCAAAGCATACAGGGATTTGAAGAAGCTTGGGGAGAAGGGGATGGCGTGGGCTCCAAACCAGACTTTGGATAGGAGCATAGAGTTGGCAAGAACAACCCTGCCAGTGAGGGTAGTAGGGTGGGCTCTGAGAGAGGCGATTCGCTTCATCACGATGTCCAGTATATGGCACTCCATTACTGCTGACGCGTATCCACCTGCCTCCAACCACACGCCCAGATGGCGTACCGGTCCTATGGTAGATCGTGGCACAAAGGGGAGCACCAGTGGAACGGTGTGTTTTGAGTTAGTAAGGCGTGGACGTGGGCGAGCAGATGGGCTGGGTTGGGAACTACTTGCTGGGGCCCAGCAGTTCTGAAACTGACCAAGGAGGATGATTTCAGTTTTGGAGGCGTTCAGTGCCGCGTTGCTTACCCAGGAATATTCCTGGATGAGGGCTTCAAGCGCGCATGCATCTTTGTTATTAGACACCCCCACCACGCAATCATCTGCAAATGCCATCATCTTGACTGGGGTTTGTCAGAGAGAGAGAGAGAGAGGGGGGGGGGGGGGGGGGGGGGGGGGGGGGGGGGGGGGGGGGGGGGGGGGGGGGGGGGCCTGGCACATGGACCCCAGTGAGTTGGGCATTCACATTTCGCAGTATTGGGTCAAGGCTGAAGTTGTATAGGAGTGGGCTGAGGGGGTCCCCTTGTCGCAGGCCCCTTTGAGGATGGACTACTTCCGTTAGGAAACCTGGGCCGTGCACTGCCATTGTTGCAGATTCTGTGAGCAGCATCACCCAGTTAATGAAGCGGGGAGGTAGGCGGAATTGTTGGAGGCAGGCCTTAAGGTATTCCCAGTTTACTCTATCATAGGCCTTTTGTTGGTCCAAGAATACAAGTGCCCCAGAGGCTGTGGACTGACACACATTAGCCACAGAGTGCACATTATCCCAAATTGACCTTCTGGGGATGAAACCAAATTGTTCTAGGGAGATGGTGGCAGATGCTACAGTCCCTAAACGGTTAGCCATGATTTTGGTTAAAATTTTGGTGTCTGTGTTTGTTAGAGAAATGGGGTGCCAGTTGGCTAAGTCTAGCCTATCCCCTTTCTTGAAAAGTGTGACTGTAAAGGCCTCATGTCCTCCTGGTAGGAGGCGCGTTTCCAACAGGCTTTGGTTGAGTGAAGCTAGCAGCAATGGGGATATATATTAAAAATATTTTTTGTAGAACTCATATGGAATGCCATCTGGGCCTGGGCATTTTTGGTTTGGCACACCGCGAATGGTAGTCCATAATTTGTTTAGAGTAATTAAATTCATTATTTCGGGTATCAGAAAATGGTGCAGATATGAGCTCGGTCAAGAAATTCCGCCATTTTGGCCAGCTGAATTGGTTCAGCTTGGTATAACTTGGAGTAATATCTTTGCATTTTGATTGCCACTTCAGCCAGTGTGTTCACAATAGAATTATACGATCTTCACACCTGTGTGCAGGCCACACTCTGGTGTGGTACAAAATTTTTTTTGAAGAAGTATGCGGTGCACTTGTCGCCTTTAGCGATGCATGTGGCCCTGTATTGGACACAAACCCAATGTTTGTGTTGCCTTTCAAGTGCGTTGAGGTGGGCAGCTGCCTCTGCCCACTTCTGGCCCCATGCAGGGCTATATCCTGAGGCTGGAATGTTGGACTCCAAGTGGGCTAATTCTGCCAGTGTGTGCGATATAACTGCTGATGTGGCTCATGAGCGTCTGGATGAGAGATGGTGATAGTGGCGGATGGTGTCTTCTTTGAAAGTTGCCCATGTGGAAATGGGGTCCACACAAAATGGTGCAACAAACAATTTTTCCAAAGTTGCCTCTTCCACCCACATGGAAAATCCTGGTGACGCAAGCTCTGGGGGGCGGATTTTGCACCAATGTGGGGCCTTTGCAACTGTGATGGGTAAGTGGTATGTTATTGAGACCAGTCGGTGGTTGGAGAATTCCATTTTTGTTGTTTTGAAGTGGGAGAGGTGGGGTTGGAATTTTGCCAGTGCTAGAATAAGGTTGATGCAGGTCATAGACCTTAATTGGCTGTTGTGGACATGGGGACGCGTCATGTTTTTGAGCAGTGGGGCATGTTGCGGCAGTGCATCCATTAACCCAAGGGTGGCTTTTAGAACGTGTTTTTCTACGTGACCCTGTGGGGCGTGGGGTGAGGGTGGCCACTGGTCCGTTGGTGAGGTTAGCCAACAGTTCATGTCACCAATTAGGAAAGAATTGGGGGTAGCGGGAGGGATTTGACCAATGAGAAAATTTCCTGATGCTCATGTGCACCGTTTGGGGTATAAATGTTGACGATTGTGTGTGCAACATTGGCCCATGAGAAGGTGACAACGAGCACTCAGCCATTTAGGAATGTTTCTGAAGATATAAATTTGAAAAAATTGTTTTTCCAAATTAGCACCCCACAGTGCTTTGACCAAAAGGATAGGGATGGTAGGAGCATTGTTTTCCAAGCTTCCTCAGAACCTCATGGACAGTGGGACTCCTGGATGGCCAGGATATCCACAGGTAAATTGTTATGTAAAAAACTCAGTTTCCTAGCCTGGGACAGGGAGGCCTTGAGTCCGGCGATATTCAGTGTCCCTAGAGTGAAGGTTTCCCCCATTGCACCTTAGGTGCGAGGGGGTGGGCCCCAGGCCCACCAGCTTCTTCCAGGTCCCCACAGGCTTTCACAGCAGTGTGGGTATCAGCAGCAATGCTATCGGGGTTTTTGTTAATTTTTGCGGAAAGAGTTACATTAGCTTTGGCCTTCGCTTTTTGTTTTCCCAACATCGGACAAATTTTTTGCGGTGCAGATAAGTTTGGTGCACCGTTGAGTGGGGCAAAAAATTTTTTTTGGTTGGGATAGGTCCCAAGTCGGTTTTGACTGGGGCTTGGGTGCAGCGATTGGGTGAGATTGAATCTCCCATTGGATCCTCAGATTGAGTGGCCCATTCAGTATAGGCCTCCCAATCTGATTGGGTGATGGATTCCAGAGTTGCTTCTGCCGTGAAGGTCTCCATGTCCTCCTGGTGTTATGAGTGTGGGATGGTGGTGGTGGCCTTGGCCGCTTCCTTGGCCGTGGTCCTACAGGCCTGCTTGGCCTTCTTCTGCTCCTGTGGGGAGATAGGCTTTACCAATAGGTAGCAGCCTTGTGCTCCCCACGGGAAAGCCTCCTTGGTGCTTGCGGTTGGTTCATAGTGTGCCTCTCTGCTGGCCATAGCCACTGAGGGGTGCTCTTGGAATATGATACCCTCTTTGATGGGGCATGCGTGCACCTTATAGCTGAACATATCACAGTGGGTGCAAATGGGGGCGCGCTGTCCACAGTTACCCGGAATGGTTGGGTGGTGTGCCCTGCGATGTCAATAAAGGTGGAGTGTGGGATCTGGGTTAGGTCCTTCGTGATCTCCTCAGTTAGGGTCAGAACTGCGATGGCTTTGCTGGTGCACAGGTGTGGCATCAGCATGAAATGTTGCATTTCAAAAGATTGTATTTCACCATATATGGTGAGACCATCTTTCAGGTGTTGCTCCAAAATGTCACATTTTACCGTAGTAGGCAAAAAGTCATATGTGAGGAAAATTTGGTTTGATTTTGTCCATCTGGTGCATTTAGTTTCGATGACCTGTTGCCCTTCGGGATGACCACTATATGCACCGCTGCAGCCTCATCTGCTGCTATTTTGCTTTCAAAACCTAGGTCCAGCCAACTGCGTGACATGGAGTGAGGTGCAACGTATAGGTCATGGTCGGGAAAATTTTGTGTACATCTTCACAAAATTTTTCCCATAGGGCTATTTTTTGGATGTCCAGATACACACGGACTCCAAATTCCACCGATGAAAGTGGATGGGAATGTGGCATATTGATGTACTGGTTGCATCATGCTTGCCATGTGAGTATCTCAGGGAAATTGTGACTGCCAGTTTTTTTAGATTTTTTTTCTATTCTGCCAGATTCTCCAGGGTATTTTCTAACGTTAGAGGCCACGGGCCTTCCGCCTGCTCCTCTTGCCTTGCTTGCCCAACTGCTCCCAGACATAGGTGCAGACTAATCCCCTCTATGAGATTATCAAACTAGATTTAGTCTTGAATTGAATGGGTTGCAAAAGTGTTTGCAATGAGAAAGAAAAGTTCTTTATCTATATTTTTATAATTTAATAAATTCCTAATTTGGTTCCCTTAATTATATGAATTTGTGCCATATTTTTTAAATTGGTTCATTAGTTTATAATATGTTGTGTCACAAATATAAACTTGCAATAGTTTTTATATATAGAGAGATATTTTACTAAAAGATGGCAGTTAATTAATTTGATAGGTTTAATTTTATTTGTCTGAGTGGTTATTATTTTTTGGTTGATTTTTTAGGTTCAATGGTTTTGATAAGCGGTTTGGTGATATTTGGGTAATTCTCTAGGCTCATTTATCAAGCAAGCAGATAGTTATTTGGTGATTTCAATAGATTCAATTGGTTTTGGCAGAGTGGTTGGTGGTTTTTAGCTGATCCAATATGTTCTGTAATTCAACTTTCTGGTGGCCACCAGATCTCGTTAATATAAGAGCTAAAATAATGATTAGATTTAGTTGGTAGATATAAGCTCAAACAAATACAGTTAAGCAGTTTATAAATAATCTTTTGAGAAAAAAACCGAAATCAAAAAATGCGCCAAAAATACAATATAATTGATAAAATATGAATCTACTTAATAAAAAAATTTCACTGACTGACTGACATCTGAAACCTTCGAGTCTGATAGGTTCAATCTATTTGGGTGAGTGGGTGAGAATTGGCAAAAATTATCTAATAATTCACCAAATTGCTCACCTAAAACTCAACAAAAATCAGTATTAGAGTTTAAGTAGATTAAGTAGTTAGGGTAATTAACTCACCAGCCACGAGAGCAACAGTGGAGCTGTTAGTCTGAGTGGCTCGAGATTAGTGCTGGCAGAGCTTATAAGCTACAATGTGAGCTTATCATCTGGTAAACTTTAAATACTGTGAAGCACGGGTATCTGGATATTAGGTTTATATATTTTAAAAACCTGCCTAATTTGGTTCACTTAATTAATAAAATACTTTGGGCAAGTAAAGTAAAAGTTATATCGGAAGTGCTTGTCCCCTGGTCGACCTTCCCCGAATAAATATAAGTTAAGTAGAAGTTGATTTAGTAGTTTGGAAGATATGTCACTTGCTCAATGATTTTAAGTATAAAGAGATGTTTCGGGTAGCAGTTTGGTGTTATCTGATTGATTCAATAGGGTTTTTTTGTTTGGCCGAGTGGTTAATGGCTTTTGTTCGAATCGATAGGACACAGTTTAGTTTTGAGGGGTGATTAGTTATTGGTTGTTTTGATAATTTCAGTTAGGTTTACCAAAGTGGTTGGTGGTTTTTGGTTGATTCGATTGAGCAATTAGATTTGACTGAGTGGTTTTGTTTATATATAATATATAATATAAAATCTAAATTAATAAATTGAAAATCTAAAATTTTATAGACACCGTAGCGAAGCACGGGTAAATCGGCTAGTAATTGATAAAAACCTTTTTTTAGTCAGTGCTGTATTTTAAACTGACTTATAAAAGCTATTAATAATATATATACTCAGAACTGTATATTCTTAGTTGCTTATAGTTTACACTTGGACCTAATACAGTATAAGCTTTAATTTGTATTTGTGAGCAAAATTTTAAAAGCCAGTTTGAAATATGGTGCTGACTTCAATAAAGTTTTTATTGATTATAAAATACTTTTATCAATTATTTCATAATTTTTAGTGCACTTTTTGAAGTCAGTTCTTTTTTTCCAAAAAATTGTTTAGTACTTATCAAAGGTGGCCCTTTATCCCCGTTTACTTGAAAAATCACTATTTTTATGTAAGATAAGTCATTTTATATATATGTATATATTAGATATTATTTCATAAATAGATATACCAAAAGTAGCCAAACTTTGCACAAATATTTATGAACATTGGGAACTACCTTATATTGTTTTTCATTTTCTTACATATAACAATATCATAAAAGTTATATATAGAATGTAATAATGAAATATAAAGTATAATGGTAATCTTAATAAACATTTCAGTTGTGCGGTTTGTTGTTATTTAGTCAATTTGATAGGCTCAATAATTTTAGATAAGCAGATGGTAATTTAATCAACATTAAAATCCTTGGTTTTGGTAAGCAGTAGGTAATTTTATTTAATTCAATAGGCTCACTGGTTTCTGTATATAGTTTTTGATTGATGCAATAGTTTAATTAGTTTTAGTTGAGTGGTTGGTGATTTTTAGTTGATTCCTCAGATTCAATGTTTTTACTATGCTGTTTGGTGTTTATTTTATTTAACTGAGGTAAGCTGACCAGGGGACAGATATTACCAAACTAAAACTGAAATTATAATAAAAAATAACAATTCAAATGAAATGCCCAAAATGGATGGATCAATTAAATTGTAACTAACAAAATATCCAACCAGGTGGGCAGTGAATACTGCTATCCCTCCATGGTGGATGGGGAGGGGGGATCAGGGGCTCATCTTCAGCCGCATCCATCTCATTCCAGATTAGGGTGCATGTTAAGGCAGATAGTAAGGGTGTGGGGGCATCAGTGGCATGGGGTTTGATATCCTTAATGACTGGAACTTCCGAGTAGTTGCCAGCCATCATTGTACCAATGATATATTTTCTCAAAGCATCTTCAGCTTTGAGGTGGGCATCTGAGAATTTAATGAACATGGCAATGTTGGTTTAAGTTGTTTTTGCTTTTGGATTCCATGCTACTGTTACCACATTCTGGATGGCTTCAGTGACATTTTTGTGTAAAGTTTTCATGTTGATCTTACTTTGTGCAGTAAGATCTTTGAGAATAATGGGAGGTGGAATTCCTCCTGCAAGTGTAGCCACAGATTTGGTGGCAGCTTTGTGAAGCGGATGGCAATCTGGTGTGGCAGCTGCTTTTACTGCAAGCTGGTGGTTGCTGTAGAACAGTTTGGCATTAGGTTGTGGGACACATTTTTGAGGTGGGAATTTTGCATCCCATTCTGTATTACAGAGCTGCTCGAGTTCAGCATCAGTTCTTCAATGACATTACCTAATTTATCAATTTCATCCAATAATTCTCATAAATTTTGATTGAATTGGATTGGGGAATCAGTGTATGGTTGAGGTTTGTTTGATTTGTTTGCAGATGCATGGGATCAAACTGGGATCCAATCCAATTTTTGGTTGGATGAATTAATTGTGGCATTGGGGCAGGGTGGGGGCTGATTGGTGGCTGTAGGTGCAGCTGCAGCATCAGGCATTGGAGGAGGGGAAGGTAGGATTGTACCCCATGTTGGAGTTGGTGCAGGGTGGGCATCCAGCAAACTTTTGGTGTCAGCAGAAGTTTCTGAGTATGGGCATTTATATTTTGAGTGGTCTAACTCAAAACAGGATGGACAAATTGTCTATCTGCCCTCAATGTGGGCCCAGAATGGATGGTCAGGGGCAGATGGGATGGTGGCATGAGGGGAAATTGCCAAAGAAATTTTTGTAAATTTAGGGCTGATCATGGCATATGCCTGAGGCCCAGCAAGGCATGTGGCCCCATTTGGGACCACAAATTGTAAGATGGGGTTGGAGCCATAGGCTGCCAAACCTTGCATCAGCTCCTGGTGGAGCACTTTGGGGGGAGGTGGATGGGCAAACCTACGAACTGGACCACCAAGATGGTGTCCATTGGGAGCTGGATTCAAGTTGTTGGGAGGTGAATATTGTTGAAAATCAATGGCACCATTGCTGCAGTAGCTGCATCAGCTTCACAGGGGAAGCCAAGATCAAAGTACCCCTTATAGAGGTAGAAGTCAATAAAACAGGCTGGTTTCATCACTGCCTGAGCCATTTTGATAATGGCTTGGTCATCATAGGGGAAGAATTTCCCATATTTGACCATAAGGCTGAAATGCATGTTGCTCCAGGGGAGCACCAGGTGGCAGTGGGGCACCACTTGGGTTCAGGCAAGATGGGCATTGAGATCCTTGGGAGGAACAAATTGTCCCAAGGTTTTGGATTGACTGGGTAAGCCAGTCTGAGCATATTTTACTGTCAGATGGAAAACAGAGGGGGAGTTTCACCGCTGCCCCATGCTGAGACAGTCAGCAGGGGATCTGATAACATTGGAGCAAGACTTCAGTGTGTGATTAAGTGTTTGCTTTTAATTTACTAAAATTAATTTGTTCAGAAAGTTACACCAAGCAGAGAGAGAGCTCCATTTGGTGTTTGTTAGTTAAATTAATAGGCTTAAATACTATAAATAAAATGATGTTCATCTACCAAAATACTAGACTTGCACTTGATCACCATTGACTATAAATCTTAATATAAAAATAATTATACGAGGTTAATTCAAAGCTATTGATTTGCTAATGTCAGAATTAAGTTTATCTAGCAAAAAATAGACTCACAATTAACACCATCACTTTCAATAATTTTTTAATATAAATAATAAATTACTGGTCAGATACTGGACCAATCCTTACAAAAATGGAATGGGAATTAAGTGGGATCATCCTCTTTTATTAAAATAACATTCAAATTGGTCTTGTAGTTTCAGAGTATTGTGCAAAGAAATAGAAAAATACAAAAAACATATATACAGGTCAAATCGAGAATCTCCTCCTTTATAAAGTCAGTTAAAATGCTCACCACCTAGACATAGAACAGGTACTTTAAAAAATTATTCGAGGTGGGTCGACCTTGGGACAAATATACCACACCGAGAATGTTTTCTAGCCAGCACAGGTTTCGAACTCAAACCTGCAGTAGGGGCGGAAGCAGTTTTACCCGCTCGGCTAACCATCCTTTAGAACAGGTACTTTAGCTAATTTCATACGTTATCTTAGTAGGTGCTTATAAACTAAGAAACTCAATATTAGACTTCAAATTCTTAACTTATGTGGTTAAAAGATATAAAGAAAATTATGTTTTATATATAAAGAATAAAAAAAGGGGTTAAATATATACAAGGTGAAACCCCATTCTATGCTTATGTGGTGAGCATTTTTTAAGTTTTGGCTCAGTTTGGGTTTATTCAATTGATTTTATAAGTTAAATGGTTTCACCTAAGCATTTTTCGTTGATTTAGTATTTTTCAACGTTTTAACTAAGCGTTAGTGATACCAATGACTACCACTACCTAAAGTAATATTATATTTGAACTTATCTAATTGACAAAATCATCACCCTCCGTTTAGCCAAAACTAATGACCATATCAAATTGTCCATGTCAACCCAAAGTAGACAAAATCTTGAGCTTATCAAATTATTAAATAAATAAACACCAATCCAAATTTTAAACTCATTGGTCCTATCAGTTTAACAAAATCTTTACTATATGCTTAGCTTAGATCATTGAACCTATTGAATCAACTAAAAATTGCCAACTGCTTACAAACTATGAACCTATCAATATGTCCAATCAATATCCACATAGATAAAACCATTGAGTCTATCAAAATTTTAAAATAACCATAAAACTAATTGTAAAACCATTGGGCCTATCAAAATAATTTGCTAACCAAGATATACTTTTTTTAGTACTAGATGGTCCCAAATAACCAAAATATACTCAGTTTAAATTATCAAACCTATCAAATCAATCAAAAATTACTAACTGCTTGGCAAAACCTGTAAACATATTCAATCGATGAATCACTATCAACATAGGGAAAAATATAAAGCCTATCAAATTAACTAAACAACTACTAAACCACTCAGCAAAACTATTGGACATAACAAATCAACTGTATAAGCCCAAACTTCTTATCTAGAAATGATATACCATAACCTATTCCTATTAGAAACATATGTAACATTTTTATATATTCTATATACTTTTATTTATATAGAACTAAATTATATCAAATCTGCTTATATTTTAATTTTATTTGGGGAAGGCCGACCATGAGATGGACACTTCTGATATGTAAACTAACAAGCACTAATATAAGCTAGAGGCACCTCAGAGAAGCTACCGCTGTCTCCTGTTGCCAGAGGGAATGCCAAATAAAGGAAGGGGGGTACTGTGAGAAGAGTCTTGCACCACTATTATGCACATATGAATAAAAGAGTCTGAAGTGATGAACTAAACCAGAAACCAGGATGATACCAACTGTTATTGATGGAATGGTAGGTAACCAAATAACTATGCTTAAAAGTGGTCCACAAGGTGCAACTGGAATCAGCGTACAATTTCCTGGAGGGTGGGAGTAGATCCTGAAATGGCATCCAAGACAACCATGTGGATAGTCCACATTGCAATTGCTACCACTAAGGCTCAGAAGGAAGGTTATATAGGGGAATTAAAGGACAAGGTAAAGATGTCCTTAGATAGGCTGAAAGGCTGTGTTTGCTCCTGGCAAAAGAGATGTTGAACCTCACCCAAGATCACTTTTGATGGAGGTCACTCTTCCAGGAGGTGGACAAAAGTCACATATTGGTTACACACAACACATGTGGAGTGTGATGCGTTGAATTGCTCAGCAGTCAGTATACCCATTTCAAGCAGTGCCACACATGGGAATGAACTTGCAGCTGCAAAAGAGGGTGATGGACGTACTTCCAGATGGCTTTCTGGGTTTCTGAGGGAGTAGGGGATGTCCAACATGTCCAGATAATCCACTCTGGCCATGCTAGGGACCTCCTTGGTATCAAACTGTTCAGAACAGCTTGGCCTTGTACTTTCTGTGTGAAGCAGGGAGTAGGGCGACCCCTCTGGGTGGTGTTCCCACTGATACAAAATTTCCACTCAGCGCTCCACATGGAGAGGAGAATTCATTTTAAGTGGGGTGATGTCCCATGCGGGCCTGCAGAAGAGGGATGTGAGGCAAGATAATTTACCAGAGAGTGGGGGTGGGTAGAATTTCTGAGGCCCAGGGCGTGGGCAAAATTGGAGTGAGCCACATGTGACCAGTGTTGAGATTGGAGCATGGAATTGGTGACTACAGCGTTCCAGGTGCCAAGTTTTTGGCAGCATGGGCCTCAAAGTTGAGAAAGCCCATACCACCACTATGGCAAAGGTGAAAAAAGACATTCAGGTGCACTGGCAGTGGGCGGCCTAACCAAAGCCACCCTTGCAGGAGGGCATATAATGAGGTGAAGAAAGATGGGAAAATGCGATAGCATGGGCCACAAACCAAACTTTAGATAGGAGCATAGAGTTGGCAGCACAACCCTGCCTGGTAGGGAAGTTTGGTGAGCTCTTAGAGAGGCTATGCGCTTTGTAACATTAACTAAAATATGGTTCTCCATCACCGATGAGGCGTACCCTCCCACCTCCAGCCACACACCCAAATAGCGTACTGGACCAGCAGTGGGTCTTGGCACAAAAGGGAGCACAAGCGGGGCATTATGGGGTGGGTGGGGCAAGAAAACCTGTGAGCTAGCTGCTGAAGAAGGTAGGAAATGGGGTTCTGGTGACCAGAGGGCTTGGAACCAACCAAGGAGAATGATTTTGGTTTTGGAGGCATTAAGTGCAGCGTTACTTACCCTGGAGTAAACCTGGATAGTAGCCTCAAATGCAAATGCATCTTGGTTGTTAAACACCCCAACCACACAATCATCAGCAAATGCCAACATCTTAACTGGTGCTTGGCCTTGCACATGGACACCAGTAAGGCGGGCATTCATATTGCATAAAAGCCAGATAAGGCTGAAGTTATACAGAGTGGGTTCAAAGGGTCCCCTTGGCGGAGGCCCCTTTGAGGGTAAACTACGTCAGTGAAGAAGCCAGGGCCATGCACAGCCATTGTGGTGGATTGCGTAAGCAACATCAATTAATTAATGAACTGATGGGGGAGGTGTAACTTGTGGAGACAGGCTTTGAGTTAATCCCAGTTGAAACTATCATAATCCTTCTGCTGTTATAAAAAAACAAGTGCCCCAGTAGCCGTGGATTGGCAGACATTGACTACAGTGTGTATGTTATCCCATATAGACCGCTTGGGGATAAAACCAAATTGTTTAGAGGAAATGATCCAGATGCAATTTCCCCTAGGCGGTCGGCCATAATTTTAGTAAATAATTTAGTATCTGTATTAGTAAGTGAAATGGGGCGCCAGTTGGCGTAGTCCTGCTTATTTCCTTTTTTATACAGCGTTATTGTGAAAGCCTTCTGGCCCCAGAAAGGAAGCGTTTATAACAAACACTGATTCATTGAGGTGAGCAATAAAGAGGAGAAAGAATTAAAATATCCCTTATAGAACTCATAAGTATTCCCATCTGGACCTGGGCATTTTCTGTGTGGTGCACCGCAAACAGTATACCAGATTTCATCCTTTGAAATTAAATTCATCAACTTTGGGTAATGGAAAATGGTGAAGATATGTGTGCTTTTGAGCAATTCGTCAACTTCAGCTGGTTCAACTGGATCAGAGTAATACAAATAAGAGTAATAATTTCAACCTTCAATTGCCACTTCAGCTGGAGTATCTGTGACGGAGTGATCCAGCCGCCCCACCTGTGTGCAGGCCAAGCTCTGTCACAGTGCAAAGAATTATTAGAAAAAAATAGGCGGAGCTCATTCACCCACCATTATATTTTTTTGCCTTATACCGCACACACAAACACAATGTTTGTGTTGCCTTACCAGTGCATTGATATGAGAAGACACTTATGCCCACTTACAACCACAAGCTGGGCTGTAGCCTGCAGCCATGACAATAGACTTCAGGTGGTCCACTTCTGTAAGCATGTGCATAGTGACTACCTATGCAGCCCAAGAGCGACATGATGAGAGGCAGCATGCCTAGTGGATGATGTTTGCTTTGAAGGTTGACCAGGTAGTAAGTTGGTCCGCACAGAATGGTGTGGCAAACTTCAGTGCCAAAGTTTTGGTGTCCACCCATGAGGAAAATCTGGGTGACGTAATCTTAACTGGATGAAGTCTGTACCACTTTGACACCTGTTCTGTTGGGTGCAACAAAGAGAAGGAAATTGACACCAACCTGTGGTTGGAGAAATCAATTTATGTCATCATAAATTGTGCAATCTGAGACTAAAAGTTCAACGGTGCAAGAATAAAGTCAATGTGGGACATAGACCTCAGCAGGCCGTTGTGCACATGTGGATGAGACATGTTGGGGAGCAGCGGTGCATGTTTAGGTAGGGTATCAAACAGCCCCAAAGTGGCTTTTATAATGCAAAGTTCTACATGCCCCTGTGGGGGCAGGTGCAGAAGGCCAGCGGTTGGTGGCTGGGTTGGCCCAGCAGTTCATGTGGCCCACCACAAATGGTCATGGGGAAGTGGGAGGGAAGTAATGGCCAAGAAGAATTCCCAGTTAGCCTGCACACAGGTTGGGGCATAAATATTAATGATAGCGTGCACTTCGTCATCTCACAAAAAGGACACTACAAGCACATGGCCATCAAGGTACAAATTTTTAGAAATACATTTAAAATTATGGGTTGCACATATAAGAACCCCACAGTGTGGCGACCAAAAAGAAAGGAAGAGGAGGAGTATGGTTGCCCATGTTTCCTTGGCACCATGTGGTTAGTGGGTTTCCTGAATGGCCAGGATGTCCACAGGCAAATTATTTTTAAAAACTCAGTTTTCAAGCCTGGGACAGCGAGGCCTTGAGTCCAGCGATGTTCAGCATCCCTATTGTGAAGGCTCACCCCATTGCACCTTAGGTGCAATGGGAAAACCCCTTGCCCTTCCAGCTCCACTTGATTAGCAGAACCTTTATGCAATCAAAGTGTCATCCCTGTGTATAAGAGTTTGAGAAATCCTTCATGATGGGGGTTTTATTTTTGTTTATGGAGTTTTTCTTTTGAAATTTGGCTCAAATTTTCAAAAAGGTGGGCTCCTGCTGTGCATCATTGATGGTCAACAAAAATTTGGGAAGGAAATGGGTGGTAGAATAAGTTTTTATTGAGGCTTGGTAATATTGCTTAGGTAAATCCAACTCACCCATCAAGTTCTCAGGATGGATGGCCCAATCTGATTGAAGAATGGATTTATGAGCCACTTCAGCCACAAATGACTCAATGTCATCCTGGGTCTAGGAAGGCAGGATTACAGACGCAACCATGGCTGCAGCCTTGGACGCTGCTCTTTGGGCCTGCTTGGCCTTCTTACGCTCCTGTGTCCCCACAGGTTTGACCTGAATGTAACACCTCTGCACGCCCCATGGGAAGGAAGCGTCAGTGTCTATAGACAGTTCATAATGGGTGTCTGCACTGCCTATTGCATCAAGAAGGATTTCGTTTTGTGTAATGCCCTCCTTGGCAGGGCAGGTGTGGGCCTTGTGGCTAAAAGTGTGACAAAATGTGCATATAGGGGGTGCGCTATCCACTGTGATGTGGAATGGGCGGGTTTTCAGCCCATCAACAAACACAACTGTGGTTTGGAGAATTTGGGTCAAATCTTCCACAATGACTGTGGATGGGGTGATCACAGCAATTGATTTGCCCATGCACAGGTCCAGCATGAGCATAAAACATTGTATTTTGAAGGAGTGAATTTCCCCATAGCTTTTAAGCTCTTCCTTGAGGTAAAGCTCCAGCACTGTGCACTTTATTGTTTATGGGGAGAAAGTCAAAGGTTACAAAAATTTGTTTTACTTGGTCCACCAAGTTCACTTCATCTCAACCACCCATTGATCATCTAGGAGGTCTACCACCACATGCACCTGTGCAGCTTTGTCTGCTTCTTGTTTATTTTCAAACCTGAGATCCAACCAACCACAGGTCATTGAGTGCGGTGCTACATATACTGCTTTCAGAAAATGTTTGTTCACATCTCCACAGAACTTTTCCCAAAGCGCCATTTGATTAATATCCAGGAAAACTTGAGCCCTGTGATCTACTAATGACAGGGGCTGGGAATTCAGAGCATTGATGAACTGGTTACACTTTGCTTTCCAGGCTAAAATCTCTGGGAAAATACTAACTGCCTGTCTTTTATTTTTATCTAGGCTTACAGTGTTGCCAGGACGTTTACAAACTTTTATGGTGCAGAGCTCAATCCTGTGCCCTTTACTTTGCTAGCCCAACTGCTACCCAACATTGGGTGCACACTAATCTCCTCAAAGAGATTATCAAACTTACCTAGACTTGACTCTAACTTGTTGCAATTAGTGATTTCAACAAGAGAGAAAAGTTTTAAAATTTACTTATATTAATTCTCATAATTAATAAATATATGTGTCAAGTTTAGCTATTTATGATTGATTTTTAGAAGATAATGTGTCATATATATAATCACAATTATTATATCTTTAGAAATTGGTAGATACAATTAAAGCAATCAATTCAGTTAAAAAGGTCAAAAAGCAATTAAATTTTTATAATGATTATTTAATATATGATGAAAGACATAACGCTAGCCCATCATAATACAGGTATTTCGTTATATTATGGAATATTATAATGTTTAGGTCTAGTGGTTTTGCCCAAGCTGTTGGTATCATTTGGTTCATTTTTGTTATATTATTTTAGCTAAGTGGCTTGTGCTTTGATAGATGAAACACTACCCAACACAATATATTTATAATTTTAGGTTCTTTAGGTTTACCCAAGCAGTAAGTGTTTAGTTGAGTTAAATAAAATTTTATCAGGTAAGAAGTTGGTAATACCAATGACTGAAGTATAGCCCGCCGCTTTATTTTTTCAAATTTAGAATTAATAGGTTTACCCAAGTGATTATTATTTAGGTGCTTTTATAGTTTGATCAATTTTACCCAAGAAGTTGGTGCGTTGATGACTTAAACACTACCCACCACCTTATATTTTTAAACATATATTTGATAGTTTGCCCAAGTGATTGGTTTTATTTAATTAATCTGATAGGTTTAATGGTTTTAGGTGAGAAGTTAATAATATAGATAAATGAAACACTAATTATCATGTTATATGATATTTTTAATAAATTCTGATAAAATATTAAAGCCAACCATTCAGTAATGACTTGTTTAATTTTAAAGAGAAAACTTCATAAACGCACATTAACTTAACATATTTTTACCTAGAGTACTTAAAAACCAATTAGATCAAATCCTATATAAAAACTGACAGACAACTAACATATTATATATTGTGTAGATTTAATTGAACTAATTAAGTAGATTAAAAAAGTTTAATAGAAATTATTATATTAGACTGACACACACTTAGTGCATTACATATTGTATTAGATAAATTGTACCAGATATTAAATATAGATAAAATTTCTTTAATAACCTTTATTACTTAAACTTTTCTTTCTCGTTGCAATCACTTTTGCAACCTATTCAATTCAAGACTGAATCTAGTTTGATAATCTCACAGAGGAGATTAGTCTGCGCCCATGTCAGGGAGCAGTTGGGCAAGCAAGGTAAGAGGAGCAGGTGGAAGGCCCGCAGCCTCCAACGTTCAAAAACGCCCCAGAATCTGGTGGAATAGACAAAAATCTTAAAAAAAACTGGCAGTCACAATTTCCCCAGAGATACTCGCATGGCAAGCATGATGCAACCAGTACATCAACATGCCACACTCTTAGCCACTTTTGTCAGTGGAATTCGGAGTCCACGTGTTTCTAAACATCCAAAATATGGCCTTATGGGAAAAATTCTGTGAAGATGTGCACACAATTTTCCTGACCGCGGTGTACATTGCACCTCACTCCATGTCATGCGGTTGGCTGGACCTAGGTTTCAAAAGCAAAAAAGGCAGCAGATGAGGCTGCAGCGGTGCACATAGTGGTCAACCTCCCTGAAGGGCAATGGGTCATCAAAACCAAATGCACTAGATGGACAAAATCAAACCAAATTTTTCTCACGTTTGACTTTTTGCCTACTACAGTAAAACATGATATTTTGGAACAACACCTGAAAGATTGTCTCACCATATATGGTGAAATACAATCTTTTGAAATGCAACGCTTCATACTGATGCCACACCTGTGCACCGGCAAAGCCATCACAGTTCTGACCCCAACTGAGGAGATCACAAAGGACCTAACCCAGATCCTGCACTCCACTTTTATTGATATTGCAGGGCATACCACCCACCCATTCTTGGTAACCGTGGACAGCGCGCCCCCCATTTGCACCCACCATGACGCATTTGGCTATAAGGTGCATGCATGCCCCATCAAGGAGGGTGTCACATTCCAAGAGCACCCCTCGGTGGCCATGGCCAATGGAGAGGTGCACTATGAACCAACCGCAAGCACCAAGGAGGCTTTCCCATGGGGAGCACAAGGCTGCTACCTACTGGTAAAGCCTATCTCCCCACAAGAGCGGAAGAAGGCCAAGCAGGCCCATAGGACCACGGCCAAGGAAGCGGCCAAGGCCTTACCGCTATCCCACACTCACAATGCCAGGAGGACATGGAAACCTTTGCGGTGGAAGCAACTTGGGAATCCATCAACTAATCAGATTGGGAAGCCCATGCTGAGCGGGCCACTCAATCTGAAGATCTGATGGGAGATTTGATTGCACCCAATTGTTGCACCCAAGCTCTGGTCAAAACTGAATTGGGTTTTATCCCTACCAAAAAATTTTTTTTTGACCCACTCAATGGTGCACCAAACTCATCTGCACCGCAAAAAATTCGTCCAACGTTGGGAAAACAAAAGTGAAGGCTAAAGCCAATGTGACTCTTACTCCAAAAATCAACAAAAACTCTGATAGCGTTGCTGCTAACACCCATGCTGCTGTGAAGGCCCGTGGGGATCTAGAAGAGGCTGGTGGGCCTGGGGCCCACCCCTCACACCTAAGGTGTGATGGGGGAAACCTTCACTTTAGGGACGTTGAATATCACCAGACTCAAGGCCTCCCCGTCCTGGGCTAGGAAACTGAGTTTTTTATAACACAATTTACCTGTGGATATCCTGGCCATCCAGGAGTCCCACTGTCCACAAGGTTCTGAGGAAACTTGAAAAACAATGCTCCTCCCATCCCTATCCTTTTGGTTAAAGCACTGTGGGGTGCTAATTTTGAAAAATAATTTTTCAAATTTGTATCCTCAGAAACATTCCTAAATGGCTGAGTGCTCATTGTCACTTTCTCGTGGGCTGATGTAATGCACGCAATCATCAACATCTATGCCCCAAACGGTGCACATGAGTGTTGGGAATTTTTCTCATCAGTTAAATCCCTCCTGCTACCCCCAGATTCTTTCCTAGTTGGCAACATGAACTGTTGGCTAACCACACCAACGGACCGGTGGCCTTCCTCACCCTATGCCCCACAGGGTCATGTAGAACTACACGTTTTAAAGGCCACCCTTGGGTTAATGGATGCGCTGCTGTGACATTCCCTTCTGCTCAAAAACATGATGCGTCCCCATGTCCACAACGGCCAATTAAGGTCCATGACCCGCATTGACCTTATTCTAACACCAGCGAAATTCCAACCCCACATCTCCCAATTCAAAACAACAAAAATGGAATTCTCCGACCACCAACTGGTCTCAATAACCTACCACCTACCTGTCACAGTTGCTAAGGCCCCACATTGGTGCAAAATCTGCCCCCCAAGCTCGCGTCACCAGGATTTTCCATGTGGGTGGAAGAGGCAACTTTGGCAAAAAAGTTTGTTGCACCGTTTTGCGCGGACCCCATTTCCACATGGGCAACTTTCAAAGAGGACACCATCCGCCACTCTCGCTATCTCTCCTCCAGATGCTCATAAGCCATATAAGCGGTTATCTCACGCACTCTGGCAGAGTTGGCACACTTGGAGTCCAACATCCCAGCTACAGGATACAGCCCTGCATGGGGCGGAAGTGGGTGGAGGCAGCCACCCACCTCAACGCACTCAAAAGGCAACACAAACATCGGGTTTGTGTTCAATACAGGGCCACATGAATCACAAAAGGTGACAAGTGCACCACATATTTCTTTAAAAATTTTTTGCACCACGCCAGAGCGTGGCCTGCACACAGGTGCAAAGATTGGATAATTCCATTGCGGATACACCAGCCAAAGTGGCTAAAAATGCAAAAATATTACTCTGAGTTGTACCAAGCTGAACCAATTCAGCCAGCCAAAGTGGCGGAATTTCTCAACTGAGCCCATATCTGCACCATTTTCTGATACCCAGAAATAATGAATTTAATTACTTAAACGAATTATGGACAGCCATTCACGGTGCGCCAAACCAAAAATGCCCAGGCCCAGATGGCATTCCATATGAGTTCTACAAAAAGTATTTCAAATATATTTCCCCATTGCTGCTTGCCTCACTTAACCAAAGCCTGTTGGAAACATGCCTCCTACCAGGAGGACATGAGGCCTTTACTGTCACACTCTTCAAGAAAGGGGATAAGCTAGACTTAGCCAACTGGCACCCCATTTCTTTAACAAACACAGACACTAAAATTTTAACAAAAATTATGGCTAACCAATTAGGGACTGTAGCATCTGCCACCATCTCCCCAGAACAATTCGGTTTCAGACCCAGAAGGTCGATTTGGGATAACGTGCACTCTGTGGCTAATGTATGTCAGTCCACAGCCTCTGGGGCACTTGTATTCTTGGACCAACAAAAGGCCTATGATAGAGTAAACTGGGAATACCTTAGGGCCTGCCTCCATCAATTCTACCTACCCCTCGCTTCATCAACTGGGTGATGCTGCTCACGGAATCTGCAACAATGGCAGTGCGTGGCCCTGGCTTCCTAACGGAAGTAGTCCGCCCTCAAAGGGGCTTGTGACAAGGGGACCCCCTTAGCCCACGCTTATACAACTTCAGCCTTGACTCACTACTGCGAAATGTGAATGCCCAACTCACTGGGGTCCATGTGCCAGGCCAAGCCCCAGTCAAGATATTGGCGTTTGCAGATAATTGTGTGGTTGGGGTGTCTAATAATCAAGATGCATGCGCGCTTGAAGCTCTCATCCAGGAATATTCCTGGGTAAGCAACGCGGCACTGAACGCCTCCAAAATCAAAATCATCCTCCTTGGTCGGTTTCAGAACTGCTGGACCCCAGCAATTAGTTCCCAACCTGGCCCATCTGCTCGCCCACATCCACGCCCTACTAACTCAACGCATACCGCTCCACTGGTGCTCCCCTTCGTGCCACGTCCTACCATAGGACCAGTACACCATCTGGGCATGTGGATGGAGGCAGGTGGATACGCATCAGCAGTAATGAAGTGCCGTACTCTGGACAACGTGACAAAGTGAATCGCTTCTCTCAGAGCCCTTCTACTTCCCTTACTGACAGGGTTGTTTTAGCCAACTCTATGCTCCTATCCAAAGTCTGGTTTGGAGCCCACGCCATCCCCTTCTCCCCAAGCTTCTTCAAATCCTTGTATGCCCTGCTGCAAGGATGGCTTTGGTCAGGCCGCCCTCCACCAGTGCAGCTAGAGGTCATGTTTGGCCCTCATCATCATGGTGGCATGGGCCTGCTTGACTTCAAAGCCCATGCTGCCAAGATCCTGGGAACCTGGATTGCAGCTGTCACGACCCCTACACTCCTCCCAACACTGGTCCCACGCGGCCCGCTCCAACTTCTCCCGCGCCTTGGGCCTTACCAATCCATCAAACCCCCACTCCCTGATGAAATACCTCGCATCACACACATCGGCCACAGGCCCTCACGGGACTAAAACCCACTACAAATGGATCCTACTCTCCATGCGGAGCTCTGAGTGGAGAATTCGTATTAGTGGACATACAACCCAAAGAGGTCGCCCCTCTCCTCAGTTCACACAAGATGTACAGGGGCTACCCATCCATGATGGCGTGATCCCAATTTGGCCCCATGTCCTATCCAGGGTGGACTACCTGAACATGATGGACATCCCTTACTCCATTGAGACCCAAAAAACTATCTGGAAAAATACGTACATCATCCTCTGTTGCAGCCTCAAGTCCGCTCCCATGTGTGGTGCTGCCTGAGGTGGGTGTATCATACAGCTGAGCGCTCTAACGCTTTACACTCATACTGCATCGTGTGTGGCCAGTATGGAACGCTGTTCCACCGCCTGGAGAAGTGCCCCACCTCTAAATTGATATGGCGCGAAGTTCAACGTCTGCTGGGCCAGGATCAAACGCATCCCTTCAGTCTGTCAAGAGATATGTTTGCTCTATCAATGGACTCCTCCCTTCCACCCTCCCTCCGTGCTCTGGTGGTTGCAATCGCCATGTGGACCATCCACACGATTGTCTTAGATGCCATTGCAGGCTCCACCCCACCCTCCCAGAAACTGTCCACAGATTCTGGTCTCATTTGGTGGACCACTTTCAAGCATGGATGTTTGGATACCTCCCACCACGTCGCTGACAGCTGGTCTCCTCCTGGTTCCCAGTCTGGTTCATCAAATCAGACCCCTTCCTCCACATGTGCTCAATAGTGGCTACGGCCCCTTCACACGTTCCCTCCCCCTCCCCATAAGTGGCGTTCCCGCTGGCAACAAGAGATAGCATCACTTCTCTGGGGTGCCTCCCCTGGTACTAAGTTTGTCTTTCCTGAGTCATATTTGGAAGTGTCCGTCCCATGGGCGGTCTTCCCTGCAATAAATTTAAAATTTAAAATAACCTTTATTACTTGAGAACATAACATCTATGAGGCATATACATACCAATTGGTCAAGTATGTAAGTATTTTAATTTTTAAAAAGATATCTTTAATATGTTTCAAAATTTAATTTTAATAATAAACATTTTTCAGCTTAAAATTATAACTGGTATTATTTATAAAAATTTATAAAATTTACTTATTAAGTACTTATGAACTAAGAACATCTATGCCAGGGGTGGAAGGCGAGTCAGTAGGGCGTAAGGCTACCAACCTGAAGGTTGTGGGTTCAATTACCACCCTTTGCACATCAATTGGGGTGCCAGCTGATGGAAGCTATTGGCAGTTAGTAGGTCTAATAACACAAAAACCTTAACCATGATGTAACTAGAAAAATCTGAGTCCTGATCTGGAGGGAAAAAAACTTTCTATGACAGAGTTGACCCTGCTCAGGTTTCATGTCAATACTTTCTTTTTCTATTTTGGTAATGTCTGTCCCCTGGTCATCTTGCCTCAAATAAATAAGAACATCTATGTCAAAGTTTAAATTCCAAGCTTAAGAGGTTTAGGAGATATAATGATGACAATTTAATTTATATATCCACATTTTTTATTTTTGTGCTACAGATTGAATTTCCAAAACTCTTACCTACTTGAGAACCTAAAACCCAAAAGGATATAAATGCTAGTTTTCACATATGGTAAAATTGGTGCAGGGGAATTAAGTTTCAGGTGCACAAGTTAATAAACACACAAAAACAAGGAACTATTTGAAGACAGCCCCTGTAAAACACGCACAAAAACCTTAGCTATCATAACCATGTTTTCATTAATAATCAAAATAAAAACACTATAGTATCAATTACTAACATTGGCTATATTGATCACTATAGTTATTATTATTAGCTGTATACTATTAGGAGGCTAATTAAGAGCAATGTCCCACCAGATGGCAATACCTCCTAGACATGCTCTTCTAATTCCCATAGTTCTTATTAATGAAAATTATTGCTACTAAGCAGCACTCAAGAATGTCAGGATAGATGAAAAACATCCAAAATAGAAGGGAAATAAATGTTTAGGTTTAGGGCATTTACAAAATATTAGCTACAAGCTAATTGCAACTGAGACCCTGGTAGATGGTGTCATATTCGCCTTAGTAGATGTGAAGCCTTGACCTTGGGCTCCCAATACTTTATCTATTTAGGCAATTTTAGCCTATATCTATTATTAATTTAGAAATCAATATTTTGTCAGAGTTAAGGACCAAAATTATTAAACTCAATTCACTTAGCATCAAATGGTTATTAATGCCAAATTCATAGTTAAACAAATTTGGTATAAGTCGCCCAATTAATGCTCCACTGGCGAATAAGATAGGGAGGAGCACACAAACTAACATATTATCATTTTGATATAAAGCCCAAGGCCATATTCCACGTGTAACTCCTCTATTTATCCCTGTAACAACCTTATGTCACCTATTTTACCCTTTTATCTGTTGGCTTCCTTAAAGCAGATAACAGAAACCCTTAACTGTGTTACCATTATCTCAGTCCAGCTCTCAATGATGAATCCTGATATACTCCAACCCTGAACCTGGACTGTGCCATTAACTCCTACATTCCCAAATCTACTTCAATCCTTGCATGTGGCATGCTCCTATCTCTCCTCATCTGGGATATCCCCCTCCTTTTTATTTTAGTTTTGATTCTATATGGGACTATCTAAATACCATTTATTTTTTAAAAGAAGTTATACTCAATCTAATACATCTTTCATAATTTTCTTTTGCCTAGTTTATTTAAAGGTTGTCTGAACAAAAAGCAGAGATTTACTTTTTGATGATTTCTATTCCACCAAGAGATTCCTTTAGAATAACAGAGATTTTCTTGATCAGAGTGAACAGAGATTTGACTCAACAACGTCTATTCCATCAAGAGATTGCCCTAGAGAGAGAATATCTTATAGAAGATTATGCTGGTGCTATTAACAGTTATCAATCATGTAGCCTTTGAAAGAACCAGCCTTCAAATTAGTAAAACCTAAAAGATAGCCATAACAAATAATAAGAAACCTATTAACAACCATTTTACGCTGGTGAGGGTAAGTTGGTTAACAATAAAATAATATAATATATGATATAGAAATCAGGATTTTGGGAAAGGAATATTTAAATTTTAGGGGTGAAAGGTGAGTCAGTAAGGGCATATGGCTACCAACCTGAAGGTTGCAGGTTCGATTCCCGCCCTTTGCACATCGATCAGGGTGCCAGCCAAAGGAAGCTATTGGCGGTTAGTAGGTCTAATAACACGAAAACCTTACCCATGACGTAATCAGAAAAATTTGAGTCCTGATCTGGAGGTGGAAAAACTTTCTTTGATGGAGTTGACCCTGTTCAGGTTTCATGTCATTTCTTTCTTTTGGTAATGCCTGTCCCCTGGTCAGCTTGCCTTACTTAAATAAAAATATTTAAATTTTAAATTTATTGTGGGGAAGGCCAACCATGGGATGGACACTTCTGAATATGACTCAGAAGAGACAAAACTTAGTACCAGGGAAGGCACCCCAGAGAAGCGATGCTATCTCTTGTTGCCAGCGGGAACGCCACTTATGGGGAGGGGAGGGAACGTGTGAAGGGGCCATAGCCACAATTGAACACGTGTGGAGGAAGGGGTCTGATTTGATGAACCAGACTGGGAACCAGGAGGAGACCAGCTGTCAGCGATGCGTTGGGAGGTATCCAAACATCCATGCTTGAAAGTGGTCCACCAAATGAGACCAGAATCTGTGGACAGTTTCTGGGAGGGTGGGGATGGATCCAGCGATGGCATCCAAGACAATCGTGTGGATAGTCCACATGGCGATTGCAACCACCAGAGCACGGAGGGAGGGTGGGAGGGGGGAGGCCATTGATGAAGCAAACATATCTCTTGACAGACTGAAGGGATGTGTTTGATCCTGGCCTAGCAGACGTTGGACTTCGCGCCATATTACTTTAGAGGTGGGGCACTTCTCTAGGCGGTGGAACAGCGTTCCATACTGGCCACACATGACACAGGATGAGTGTAAAGCATTAGAGCGCCCAGCTGTATGATACACCCACTCCAGGCAGCACCACACATGGGAGCGGACTTGAGGCTGCAACAGAGGATGATGTACGTATTTTTCCAGATAGTTTTTTGGGTCTCAATGGAGTAAGGGATGTCCATCATGTTCAGGTAGTCCACCCTGGATAGGACATGGGGCCAAATTGGGATCACGCCATCATGGATGGGTAGCCCCTGTACATCTTGTGTGAACTGAGGAGAGGGGCGGCCTCTTTGGGTTGTATGTCCACTAATACGAATTCTCCACTCAGAGCTCCGCATGGAGAGTAGGATCCATTTGTAGTGGGTTTTAGTCCCGTGAGGGCCTGTGGCCGATGTGTGTGATGCGAGGTATTTCATCAGGGAGTGGGGGTTTGATGGATTGTTAAGGCCCAAGGCGCGGGAGAAGTTGGAGCGGGCCGCGTGGGACCAGTGTTGGGAGGGGAGTGTAGGGGTCGTGACAGCTGCAATCCAGGTTCCCAGGATCTTGGCAGCATGGGCTCTGAAGTCAAGTAGACCCATGCCACCATGATGATGAGGGCCAAACATGACCTCTAGCCGTACTGGTGGAGGGCGGCCTGACCAAAGCCATCCTTGCAGCAGGGCATACAAGGATTTGAAGAAGCTTGGGGAGAAGGGGATGGCGTGGGCTCCAAACCAGACTTTGGAGAGGAGCATAGAGTTGGCTAAAACAACCCTGCCAGTAAGGGAAGTAGGTTGGGCTCTGAGAGAGGCGATTCACTTTGTCACGTTGTCCAGAATACGGCACTCCATTACTGCTGATGCATATCCACCTGCCTCCACCCACACGCCCAGATGGCGGACAGGCCCTATGGTAGGGCGTGGCATGAAGGAAAGCACTAGTGGGGCGGTGTGGGGTGAGCAGGGAGGGTGAGCACGTGTGTGAGCAGATGGGCCAGACTGGGCACTGGTCGCTGGGGCCCAGCAGTTATGAGACTGACCAAGGAGGATGATTTCAGTTTTGGAAGCGTTCAGTGCTGCGTTACTTACCTGGGAATACTCCTGGATGAGAGCTTCAAGCGCGCGTGCATCTTGATTATTAGACACCCCAACCACACAATCATCTACGAACGCCATCATCTTGACTGGGGCTTGGCCTGGCACATGGACCCCAGTGAGTTGGGCATTCACATTTCGCAGTAGTGGGTCAAGGCTGAAGTTGTATAAGAGTGGGCTGAGGGGGTCCCCTTGTCGCAAGCCCCTTTGAGGGTGGACTACTTCTGTTAGGAAGCCAGGGCCATGTACTGCCATTATTGCAGATTCCGTGAGCAGCATCACCCAGTTGATGAAGCGAGGGGGTAGGCGGAATTGATGAAGGCAGGCCCTGAGGTATTCCCAGTTTACTCTATCATAGGCCTTCTGTTGGTCCAAGAATACAAATGCCCCAGAGGCTGTGGACTGGCATGCATTAGCCACAGAGTGCACGTTATCCCAAATTGACCTTCTGAGTATGAAGCTGAATTGCTCTGGGGAGATGGTGGCAGGTGCTATAATCCCTAAACAGTTAGCCATGATTTTTGTTAAAATTTATGTATCCATGTTGGTTAAAGAAGTGGGGCGCCAGTTGGCTAAGTCTAGCTTATCCCCTTTCTTGAAAAGTGTGACAGTAAAGGCCTCATGTCCTCCTGGTAGGAGGCGCATATCCAACAGGCTTTGGTTAAGTGAAGCAAGCAGCAGTGGGGATATATTTTGAAGTATTTTGTAAAATTCATATGGGATGCCATCTGGGCCTGAGCATTTACAGTTAGGTGCACCGCTGATGGCTGTTCATAATTTGGTTGGAGTAATTAAATTCATTATTTACGGGTATCAAGAAATGGTGCAGATGTGGGCTCGGTCAAGAAATTCTGCCACTTCAGCTGGCTGAATTGGATCAGATTGTATAACTTGGAGTAATACTTCTATGTTTTGATTGCCACTTCAGCTGGCATATCCGCGATGGAATCATCCAATCTTTGCACCTGTGTGCAGGCCACACTCTGGTGTGGTGCAAAATTTTTTTAAAAAAAATATGCGGTGCACTTGTCACCCTTTGTGATGCGTTTGGCCCTGTATTGAACACAAACCCAATGTTTGTGCTGCCTTTTCGAGCGCGTTGAGGTGGGCAGCTGCCTCTGCTCACTTCTGGCCCCATGCAGGGCTGTATCCTGTAGCAAAGATATTAGACTCCAGGTGTGCCAATTCTGCCAGAGCGTGCGAAATGATTGCCAATGTGGCTCATGAGCGTCTGGAGGAGAGGTGGCGAGAGTGGCAGAAGGTATCCTCTTTGAAGGTTGCCCATGTGGAGATGGGGTCCACACAAAACGGTGTTACAAACTCTTTTGCCAAAGTTGCTTCTTCCACCCAAGTGGAAAATCCTGGCGATGCAAATTTGGGGGCGGAGCTTGCACCAATGTGGGGCCCTGGCCACAGTGGTGGGTAGAGGGTAGGTTATTGAGACCAGTCGGTGGTTGGAGAATTCCATTTTTGTTGTTTTGAAGTGGGAGATGTGGGGTTGGAATTTCGCCAGCATTAGGATAAGGTCGATGCGGGTCATGGACCTTAATTAGCTGTTGTGGACGTGGGGACGCATCATGTTTTTGAGCAGCGGGGCATGTCATGGCAGCGCATCCATTAACCTGAGGGTGGCCTTTAAAACGCACAGTTCTACATGACCCTGGGGGGCGTGGGGTGAGGAAGGCCACCGGTCCATTGGTGTGTTTAGCCAACAGTTCATGTTGCCAACTAGGAAAGAATCTGGGGGTAGCGGGAGGGATTTAACTGATGAGAAAAATTCCCAATGCTTGCATGCACCGTTTGGGGCATAGATGTTGATGATTGCGTGCACTACATCAGCCCACGAGAAAGTGACAATGAGAACTCAGTCATTTAGGAAAGTTTCTGATGATAAAAATTTGAAGAGATTGTTTCTCTGAACTAGCACCCCACAGTGCTCTGACCAAAAGGATAGGGATAATAGGAGCATGGATTTCCAAGCCTCCTTGGAACCTCATGGACATTGGGACTCCTGGATGGCCAGGATATCCACGGGTAAATTTTGTTGTAAAAAACTCAGTTTCCTAGCTCAGGACGGCGAGGCCTTGAGTCTGGTGATATTCAACGTCCCTAAAGTGAAGGTTTCCCCCATCACATCTTAGGTGCAAGGGGGTGGGCACCCAGGCCCACTAGCCTCCTCTAGATCCCCATGGGCCTTCATGGCAGCACGGGTGTTAGCAGCAACGCTATTAGGATTTTTGTTAATTTTTGCAGAAAGAGTTGCATTGGCTTTAGCCTTCGCTTTTTGTTTCCCCAACATTGAACAAGTTTTTTGCAGTGCGGATGAGTTTGGTGCACTGTTGAGCAGGTTGAAAATTTTTTTTTCAGTTGGGATGGGCCCCAAGTTGGGTTTAACTGGAGCTTGGGTGTAACGATTTGGTGAGATTGAGTCCCTCATCGGATCCTCAGATTGAGTGGCCCAATCAGCATGGGCTTCCCAATCTGATTAGTTGATGGAAAGCTGAGTTGCTTCCACCGCAAAGGTTTCAATGTCCTCCTGGCATTGGGAGTGTGGGATAGCGGTGGTGGCTTTGGCTGCTTCCTTGGCCACGGCCCTGAAGGCCTGCTTGGCCTTCTTCCACTATTGCGGGGAGATGGGCTTTACCAGTAGGTAGCAGCCTTGTGCTCCCCACGGGAAAGCCTCCTTGGTGCTTGCGGTTGGTTCATAGTGCGCCTCTCCGCTGGCCATGGCTGCTGAGGGGTGCTCTTGGAATGTGACGCCCTCCTTGGTGGGGCATGCGTGTGCCTTATGGCAAAACATGTCACAGTGGGTGCAGATGGGGGGCGCGCTGTCCATGGTCACCCAGAATGGGTAGATGGTATGCCCTTTGATATTAATAAAAGTGGAGTGCGGGATCTGGGTTAGGTCCTTCATAATCTCCTCGGTTGGGGTCAGAACTGCAATGGCCTTGCCATTGCACAGGTGTGGCATCAACATGAGGTGTTGCATTTCAAAAGATTGTATTTCACCATATATGGCGAGACCATCTTTTAGGTGTTGTTCCAAAATTTCACGTTTTACCATAGTAGGCAAAAAGTCAAACGTGAGGAAAATTTAGTTTGATTTTGTCCATCTGGTGCATTTGGTTTTGACGACCCATTGCCCTTCAGGGAGGTCGACCACTACGCACACTGCTGCAGCCTTATATGCTGCCTCTTTGTTTTTGAAACCTAGGTCCAGCCAACCGCGTGACATGGAGTGAGGTGCAATGTACACCGCGGTCAGGAAAAAGCTGTGCACATCTTCACAAAATTTTTCCCATAAAGCCATTTGTTGGATGTCCAGAAACATGCAGACTCCATATTCCACCAACGAAGGTGGCTGGGAGTGTGGCGTGTTGATGTACTGGTTGCATCGTGCTTGCCATGTGAGTATTTCAGGGAAATAGTGACTGCCAGTTTTTTAAAATTTTTGTCTATTGTGCCAGTTTCTCTGGGGCGTTTTCAGATGTTGGAGGCCGCGGGCCTTCCACCTGCTCCTCTTACCTTACTTGCCCAACTGCTCCCAGACATGGGCGCAGACTAATCTCCTCTGTGAGATTATCAAACTAGATTCAGACTTGAATTGAATAGGTTGCAAAAGTGATTGCAACAAGAAAGAAAAGTTTGGAAAAGGAATATTTGAATTAAAATTGAGAGTTGCATTGATAGGGATTTAGGATTTGATCTTCTCTTTTAATTACCAGTAATTTAATGCGCTGATGCAAGTTAACAAATTATAATTTATCATTCACTTGGAAACTACATATAAAATGTAGGCTACAGGGAGCGGTAGTCCATAGTAAATTAATTCTATAGATTAACAGTGATGTAATTTAAACTGGCCAACTCCTTTGTCTACATATTGATAAAAAATCAAGATTAAATAATTAATCTATAATAAGATATTTTTATAACAATTGCAACATTTCTTTCTACTTGACCAAACATCAGGGAACAAAAATAAGTGGGGGGTAGTGTAATGATTGGTTTTGACAGATCATTGCATTTTGGCTTAGATTTAAATTTTTCCAAATCCCAAGTCAAATCATTAAATTTTTTTTTAAGTTTTTGTTGAGTTTGGGCGCTGGGTTGTGCCTCGCCCAGATTATTGATCAGGCTAATATGAGCTTCATCAATGATTTGAGTGAGGTCACTAAAGGACAGCTGTAAAAAAAAGCGCGCCCAACAATTCCAAAGCTCACTTCAGAATTTTCACCCTTATCTCTCCCTGAGGGAGCATTGTCAGTTGCTCCCCAGACAAGCTCTGTTTGGCAGGCCCTTTTTTATTTGTGAATAAAATAAGGGTTGCTTGGTGTTTTCCTACCTCACTCATCTGTTAAATTTTTCAGGCTTCCATATTTGAGGATTTTTGCATGGTTGGGTTGGACCAATCACAAATAACTTTTGCAAAACTAACTGAATGTAGGAATATTTTGGCGCTGTTGGTGAACCAAATCTATCCCCTACTCAACGTTAGTGTGATTTGGTGCTGTAAGTGCGCTATAAAAATCTATTTACATTTAAAACACACAGGAACTTGGATAATCCTGTTTGTTACATAATTCTAAATTCAATGTGCGTTTGCACGCCACTGATCCCCAATTCAGCTGATCTTAGTGGTCACCAAGGCCCTAGTTGTCAAGAAACCAACACTGGCAGGGGGCTGGTGACTGATAGCCAACCCTGGACCTGAGGTAATCTTAGTTGAAAATCCCGGTGGGGCCTCAAACTCACCAGAGATTCAGTTGGCATTGAGGGGACCTGTCCCATTAGGGCTCCCTCACCAACGGATGGTCCACTCAGAAAGGGGATGGCCATCCAGCCATGCTAGACCATGTACTCCTATCGTGCTTCTGTTAGAGAAAGCGCCTTCCTGTTCATGATGGAATACTGTCACCAACTGGAGCCTGGAAGGGGGGCACAACACAGCCAAGTGCTGGGCATGCTTCCTCATGCTGGGTGGGCTGATTCCTCAGCCCAGTCCCAATTTGCACTTTCCATTTATCTTTTCCTGTGAGAGCCCTGGAGTTTCTCCAGGCCAATTTTTCTGAGGCTCAAGGTAACTTGCCCCATGAAGACCATGTGGTGGCAGCCTCCCACTGTGGGGCTCCTCTTCAGGAGGGGCCCATCCCTAGTGGGGGGTAATGTAACAATCAGTTTTCCCAATCGTTGCATTTTTGCATGTTTAAATTTTTACAAAACATGAGTTGAATCTTTTGTAAAGATTTTTGGTTTTTGTTTAATTTTGGGCGCTGGGGTATGCCTTTCCCAGATTATTGATTAGGCTCATATGAGCCTAATCAATGGTTTGGGTGGGGCCCCCAAAGGGCAGCCATAAAAAGGCGCGCCTGCCAAATTTTAAGCTCACTTAATAATTTTCACCCTTGTCACTCCGTGGGGAGCATTGTCAGTTGCTCCCAGACAAGCTCTGTTCAGTGGGCCTTTTTTCATGAATGAAAAATAAAGTTTGTTTTGGGTTTGTTTACCCCGCTCACCTGTTTGTCTTTTTCAGGCTTCCAGCTTTGAGAGGTTTTCGCATGTTTGGGTCAAACCAACCACAAATACCTTTTGCAAAACTAACTCAATGTAAGGATATTTTGGCGTTGTCAGTGCGCCAAATCTGTCCCTACTCGATGCTGGTGTAGTTTGGCACTGTAGGTGCTCCAAACAAATCTATTTACATTTATGGAACTTGGGAACTGAGATATTCCCATTTGTTACTGGTACGTTGGGTTATTGAGAACCTATGGCCATATGACTGGAAATTTTTAGGTACATTTTTTGGAACTTAGCATACACCCAATTGATAAGATAATCCTTAGTGGAATCTTTCAGAGTGTAAGCATCAGTGAGGGTCTTGTCTACGATCTCAAAGGGTCCTTTCCACATATGCTTCAATTTTCTAGTCCATCCAAAGCCATGTTTGTCATGATATAAGACCAATTACCCTATGGCAAAAGTAGGTAAGGTCCACAATCTATATTATCACAAATCTCAGATATGATTTTCCAAGCAAGCGCGTTGATATAAGTTTTTCTTTTCATTTGGATTAATGTCTGCGTGAGTTTCTAGACAAAATTAGAACTCATGTTCTCTTTATTGATGCAAGAGTATAAAATTTAAGTAAGAGCATGATACTTCCCATATAATAACTGAATTGGTGAATTCCCCATTGCCAAGTGATAGGCAGTAGTATATGAAAACATATCAAAAGCAAGAAGAGGTTCCATCTGGACGCTTTTCCAATAATCAACTTATGAATTAAACTAATGAGTGTACTGTTTACTTGTTCTACAGTGCTGTTAGCCTCAGGGTGATAGGGCATATATATTGTTCCTCATATACACATCAAGTCTAAGTTTAGCAATAATTGAGACAAAAAATTAGTTATATTGTCAGTTAAAAGAAACAGTGGGAAGCCATGATGATATACAAATTTTGAAACCAGACTTAGCTGTCGTTGTAGCACTCAAGTGTTTGTCTGCTTTGGCTTTACACATTTGTGAGGTGCTCAATGTCAAAAATATACACTTTAATTTCCAAAAACTGTTGAGCAATGGACTCAAAAAGTCAATAGAGATGGTGTGCCATGTAAATTTGGGTTTACCAAAATATAAAGCGGCCTTCAAATAGTGAGTTTCAGCTTGGCATTCTTTGCAACAGCTAAACGGCCCATGAATACAAAAAGACATAGGCTCTTAATAATAGTGCGATATTAACTCTTCAATAATTTTCTTATATTATGTGCCTTTGTAAACTTTTCATGTTTACTGCACAGGTTTGTGGTTTGCGTTGATAATTTGTTGCATAAAAAAGTAAATGACTGGGTCAGTAATTATACATTAAATCTTATTATCCAACCTAGTTCTTCAAAACCAGATCTATCTGCTCAGGTTTTCTCCTATAGACAGGTACTGGCAACCTTCCTTCAACCCACTTAAAGGTACTTTAAAACAATTCAGACAAGGGAATACTATCCCTTCAACTCTAATTATAAGAGTTGGCAAACTCCTAACAACAAGGGAGTCTCTCACTTCCACTCCAGACGCAAAAGATCTTGAGAACACAAGAAATTTAGTTAAGGCAAACTATACCTCAAACTCTTTTTAAACTTATTTGAGGTAAAATGACCAAGAAACGGACATTACTGAGACAAAACCAAACAAGCAAACCAAAAACATGAGCCAAACGCCCTAAACGAGTGGCAAAATACATAAAAAAGATAAAACAACCTACCAGGTGGAGCAGATGTGAACCGCTTATCCTACCATGGTGGAGAGGGAGGGAGGGTCAGGCGGATTATTGATTTCAGCTTCAACATTGAAGAGGTGGATTAATGCTGAGAGCAAGGGGTTGGGGCATCCGCAGGATGAGGGTCAAGTTGAAATAGATAATTGTTGAGATCGTCATTGACAATTTGGGCCTGGAGCATAGCCTCCAGGAGTTCAGAAACATGGTGTTCAGCTTGTATGCGTGCATCAGGAAGCTGGGCGAATTTTGTAATATTGGCTCTGGTGATATATGTGGTGGGGGAAATATATGCCAGAGCAGCAACAAGCTTGACAGAGGAGGTGGCAGTTTCAGTTAATCATTTGATTTCCTCTTTAGCAACCTCAGGTAAATCAGGAGGGAATTGGGTGACATGTATCCCTTTCTTAAGTTCAGCAACAAAGAGTGCCACAGCAATGCAAAGATGGCGACTTTCAGGTGAGGCCACCGCAGCCTCATCAAGCTGATGGTCACTCAGGAAAGGGGTAACGGTGGGTTTTGGGACATATTTCTTGGGTGGGAATGGAGCATTAAAGTATGAAGGCAGATAAGGTTTTAAAATAATTGGAAAGTCCAGAGATGGGAAAATTCACCAGATTTGGTTACTTCATCCAATAAGTCACAGGGATTTTGGTTGAGTGGGATTGGGTCAGAGAGGTGTGGCTGTGGTTGGTTAAGAGCTGGGGCGGGAAATTTTTTGTATTATTTTGTTCCAAACCTGCTCCCAATTGGTTAGATTGTGAGAAAATTGGCCAGCTTGGGTTTTGGTTGCAAGTTTTTGATGCTTTTTTGAGCGCTCAGCTGGAGGGGGTGGGGCATCCAAAATACCCACTCAAATGCTGTTGGTGTGGCCTCATGGGTGGAGTTGGCAGTTTTGCATTGTTTTAAACTGTATTAACATGCCTTTTTGGAATGATCCAATTCATGGAAGTGGGGGCAAACAGTTCGGCCATTGTCAATGCAAGCCCAAAAGAATTGGTCCCGTGCAGATGGGATATAGGCATGCGGTGGGATGTTCTGGGATAGGGTTGGCTGGGGGTGGGGGTAATGGTGGCCATTGACTGAGGTGCCGCTAGTTTCTCAGCACCACTCAGGACAATGAAGTGGAGGATGAGGTCTGTGCCATAAGTGGACAGCCCTGACATCAACTCCTCGTATAGTGTTTGAGGGAAAAGGTGTGAGGGAAGGTTTTCAAAAGTCACCACAAGTGTGGTATCATTGGGAGGCGTGTACGGGTAGCGGTAATGGGTGTGTTTTATAAATTAAGGGCTTTGCTGCTGCAGCGGCCACGTCCTCTTCAGTGGGGAATCCAATATCAAAATAGCCCTTGTAAGGGTGGAAGTCAATAAACCCTGTTGGTGCAAAGGTGGCCATTGCCAGAGCAATTATCAATTTGTTGGCATACAGGAAGAGACATCTGTACTTGACATGGAGGCAAAAGAAAATATCAGATTGGGCTAGGGGTGGGGGTGGGTGGACTTGCGCTAGGTGCAGTACTAAGTCCCTTAAAGGGACAAAATTAGACAGTTGCATTTGGCGGGCTGGATGTGCCAGTCTGCATGCATTTGCCTGCCGGGTGGTAAACGCTATTGGGTGGAGCACCGCTGCCCCACACTGGGGGCAGCAGTGGTGGATATGAGGACATGGAATGGAAGATTGGTACAGTGAGGCGACGGATAGAAAATTGACTTGTTTTTCTAAAATCTCTTGAGAGTAATGTCAAGTAGAAAGAAAATCTTTCCCCTCAAACTCTTTTTTGTAAACAATAAAATTTTTATTACTATCTAAAAAAGGCTTCTTAAAGTATCTGTTTTTCAATAAAAGGTAAGGCGTTCATATAGGGCTATTTGACTCCTAACTCTTCTGTTGGAGCCCCAATGATAATGCATCCATTGTCAATGAATTAAACCCTTCAAGAATTGCAACAACGGATTTTTTCTTTCCGCTCAGAGTAACTTTTGAGCGAATCTCTAATTAAGTAAAAAGTAAAGTAAGTCTACTCACCAACAACTGCTTTCTCCATTCACCTCCCGATGACCTCAGATTCTCTGCTAGCTGCTCCCATGTGGGGTAGCGGCAAAACCCTACCCAGCATTTTCCATTTGGCAGGAAAACGCACTCAGACTGGTTCTTCCAGCCCCACCAAATCCTTGGTTTGGTTCATTCCACCCAAGGATCTCGCCATCCACCTTGCTCATACCCAAGCGGTACCTTGCTGCCCACTCATTCTCCCCAACCTCAGCTGCGTTTAGCCTTCAGGTCAAATATGGGAAATTATTCCCATATGCTGAAAAAGCAATTATTGACCTGGCCCAGGCGGTGATGCTGCCAGCTGGTCTCATATATTTCCGCCCCTATAAGGGGTATTTCAATCTAGTCTTTACTTGTGAAGCTGACGCTGCCACTGTGGCCACCATGCCCCTGGTTTTTCAGGGCACCCCTATACCAACAACGCGCACCCAGCTCCTCATGGACACCACTATGGTGGTCTAATTTGCGGGTGTTGTTCATGCACCTTTCCCCCATGGTTCCCCACCAGGAGTTGATGGAAGGTTTGGCCGCATACATATCCAACCCAATAATTTAGTTTGTGGTCCCCAATGGGGCCGCTCACCTCGCTGGGCCTTGGGCATTCGCCAAAATTAGCCCAGGTATTAACAAAAATGCTTTGTCAATTCCCCTCACGCCATCATTCCCCCTGCCCCTGACCACCCATTCTGGGCCCGCGTTGAGGGCATGAGGACTATTATTTTCTCATCCTGCTTTGAGTGGTCCAACTCAAAGCATAAATGTCCCTCTCTTGATGCTTCCACCAGACTGGCGTTTCTCCATCTGGACCCCAATTGCTACACACCCCACTGCCTTTCCATTATGGGGTACAATCCTTCCCCCTACCCCAAAGACTGCTGCCACTGCGTTGCCTGCAATTGTCAATCAGCCTCCTCCTCAGTCCAGTACCACCTGCGCTTCAACCAATCAGGAGAAGCTTGGACAACAGTTTAGTTTTACTCTATTCTTCAATTGACAGACAAAGTCTATCAATTCAACAACATCAATTTCCCATATGACTTGAGCCCATGGTCCTCATTGGTTGAAACTGATGAGGTGGGAAATGCTATTGAATAAACGGATGTCCAAATCAAAGAATTTATCCAGGTACAGCACCCTAATCAGACCCCTCAGCGTTTTTATGGCCCCCAGCTGGACGCCCATGTTTTCTGCTCTCTCCACCAGCTCGCCAAAGCAGCAGTTGATCACCCAGATAATGCCAACATCCACATTTGTGCTGCTGCACCAGTGGCGATACTATCTAAGGGTATCCCTCCTCCCATTATTACCCCAATCCTATCATCACATGGCAAAAGTGACATCCTTAGCCTCTGCAAATAAACTAATACCGCCATCCAGAAAGTGGCTGTTGCTTTGCAGGACAAGCCAAAAGTCACCCGTGCAATTGCTGCTTTGTTATCTCAGCTTCCTTCCATCCTCCTTCATGTGGAACAAAGCTTATCTCAGTACCTAGTTGCAATTTTTGCTGCAGGTAATTTACCTGACCATCTGATCATCAATGATCTCAACCCACATGTTGCTGATCACCCCACACCATTGCTCTCCACCTTAACTCGCACTCTTTCCTATTAGGAGGACTCCAATGATGAGGATGAGCCTCCCAATCCCCCTTCCCCTTCTGCCATGGTGGTATAAGCAGCTCGCCATTTTTCCACCTGGTTGGTTTATCATTTTTGTGTCTCACCACTCGTTTAGAGTGTTTGATTCGTGTTTTTCAGTTCGCCTGTTTGGTGTTTCTGTTTTGGTAATGTCCATCCCCTGGTCAGCTTACCTTGAATAAATTGAAAGAATTGCACCAATGATTAATGATGCATCTGCTCATCCATCCATTTAACTGGTATCCACCGCTGACTAGATTATGATCTGTCCTAGTTTGGATTTAGAGAAAGTGTGTTTTAAAGCCTATAATCAACATCATCAGATTAACCTTATAAAGCTAGCAACCCTCTTAGGTAATATGGTTTTCACCCAGTAATAGCAGGTTGCATTGCCTTTTAGGCTAACCAGCAAGTTGCTGCTAATAAATGCGTTGTCAATGTTCAACAACTGCCAATAAAACCTTAATGACTTGCAACAAACCCTGATCAATTGCTTAAGATAGACTAATTATTGATATTAAATCAATTATTGAAATTCTTGCCAACATTATCAGGGATTATTACTGAGGGAACATTAGTAATCCAGCAAAAGGAATACAGAAAATTAGGTTAATAATCCATAAGAGATAAATCAACAAAAGTTATCAACTATTTATAAATCCCACATCTGCTATAGGTTTTCATATTATAAATCATACCCTAGCATATAATACAGATATTACATTTTAACTCAATAGCACTAATAATGTAGATATTATTAAATTCTAACACATCCCCATGATTGACCAGATTATACAGTGATTATAAAAATTTGGGAGTGGATGGGCTTAGATCTGTGGTCATAAATCGGCCAAAATAATTAAAATTCAATTTTGGCAGGTCTAGATCTTCTTCTCCTTGCTTGATGCCTCCTCTTATTCCCATTCTTTGCAGCGCGGTTCCTCTTCTTTTTATTCACTGCTTCCTAAAGAAGCGCAGCTTCTCCAAGTCACTCAGTCAATCTCAATAATGATGTATCCTGAACGCCTGCTTTCTTCCAGGTCAGGGTTTAACAAAGATGAATTTTATGGCTACCCACTATACCAAGATTATTTGGTTGATCTCATTGATAAATTTTTCACCGCCTATTTTCCTTCAGGTCAGGGTTCTCAGGCTATATGATGTACCAGGATTTTATCAGTTGATATCACTGAAGATTTCTAAATGTTTGTATTCCCCCAGGTCAGGCTTCTCACAACTTAATGAGTGCGGTTCACCAAATTCTTTTTCTCATGACCCTCCATGGTGGACCCAGTTTCAAGATTAATTGTTCCTACCAAACGTTCATAATCACTTGATCTCATCACTACTTTCATAATAGTTCATCCCATTCTCCATGCAAGACAACATAAGGTGGAAACACTACCAGATACTCTTGATTGTGGCAATAATAAACAGTCTCTATTTATATGAATATTTTCCTGATTTTTACTTCTTTTTTTCTCAAGGATGATCTTCCTAAATAAATTGTAACGTTTTTATATAATCATATCCTATAACTTTTACCTATACTAATTTCTATCTTATATATTTGTATCTGTTTTTTTTTCTTAAATCCATTACTTTAAGTATTTGCTAAGGACCTGATCACTATAAGCCACCAACAATGTTTTCAGCGTATAGGCATCTGTCAATGACTTAACAAGGATTTTGAATGGTCCCATATATTGGGCATTCATTCCTGATCTGTCTTTGATTTTAGCAGGGCTTTAATTTTAATTCATCCATTTGAGACTGGTACTTGATCCATCTGGTAACATAATAAGCAACTTTATTGCAAATTGTCATTTCTGTTTGAGCAGACCGATTATCTTCTTCATCAATTGAGTATTGGCTTTATCTTCCATGTCTAAATTTTCAAATTAATCCTGCTAACAGATCTGAGAAATAATCTCTTAATTGTAAAGATTGGTACAGAAATGTTAGCTTCATCCAACTTTGATTTTAGCAGATTGGTTTAATTCTCAGCTCCTTTCTTTCTGCTTGATCCTACTTTTGATCAATTTTAATCAAAAAGCTAATTAAAACCTTTATCAACTTGCTGCAGCACCGTTTCCAGCAAATGCCATTGGCTCCACCGCCTGTCACTCCAATGTGGGGCAGCAGCGCTCCAACCACTAGCGTTTACCACCTGTAAGGCAAATGCGTGCAAACTGGCTTGTCCGGTACACCAAATACATCTGGCTGCTATGTACCTTAAGGGACTTAGCACTCCACTTCGCATGAGTCCACCCAACTCGCCCCCATCCCTTAGCCCTACGCTGATCCACTATCCACTTTTGCCTCTGCGTTGAGTATGGATGTCTCTTCCCATATGCTGACAGAAAAATAATTGAGCTGGCAACTGCCACCTTTGCATTGGCAGAATTTATAGACTTATTCCCTTACAAGGGCTATTTTGATATAAGCTTCCCCACTAAAAGAGGTCGCGGCCACTGCAGCAGCAACGCCCTTAATTTAAATACCCACATTACCACCACCTGAACACGTCTCCCACATGATATCACACTTGTGGTGACCTTTGCAAACCTTCCCCCTTAAACATTATATGAGGAGTTGGTGTCAGGGCTTTCCACTTATGGCAAAGACCCCATCCTCCAATTCATTGTCCCAAGTGGTGCTGAGCGCCTTGCAGCACCTCAGGCAATGGCCACCATTACCCTCCCCCCACCAGGTGAACATGGCCCAGCACATCCCACTGTGTGCCTAAATCCCATCCGCACCAGACCATTTCTTTTGGGCTTGCATTGACAATGTTTTCATAATTTGCCCTCTCTGCCATGAGTTGGACCATGCTAAAAAAGAATGTTTATACAATTCAAACCCTATGAAAACTGCCACCTCCACCCATGAGGCCACACCAACAGCGTTTGAGTGGGGATTTTGGCTGCACCCACCCCCCAGCTGTGCGCTTGATGAATCATTAACAAAATATAGCAACCCAAACCCACACCGCCAATTTACACCCATGCTAACCTATTGGGAGAAGGCTTGGACTCATATTCAATCCAAAATTCTCCCACCCCAAAACTTACCCAACCACAGCCACCTATTGCCAAAATCAATCCAAGTCAACCAAAATCCCTGGGACTTATTAATTGAAGTGACCAAATCTGGTGAAATTGCCCCACCACTGGCTAGACCATTTGACTTAAATCCTTATCTGAATTCAGACTTTGATGCCCCACTCCCGCCTAAACAATAGACCCCAAACCCAGTGCTACCCCTTACCAAAGTGACCACCTGCATGCCAAGGCTGCGGTGGCCTCACCTGAAAGTCACCATCTCTGCGAAGCCATGGCAAAATCTGTCACTGAATTTAAAAAAAGGCTGCATGTCACTGCATCCCCCCAATTTCACTGCTATTGCAAAAGATGAAATCACCCACCTCACTGATGCTGCCACCCCACTGTCAAACATGTTGCTGAAATGGCAGATTTTTCCCCATCTTAAACGAGTTACCAGAGCCAACATTGTAAAATTAGCATAGCTCCCCAACTCCCGCATCCAAGCTGAACACCATGTTGCTGAACTCATAGAGGCTATGCTTCAGGCCCAAATTGTCAGTTTCAATATTTATCTGCTTTTCCTTGACCCTCATACCACAGACGCCCCAACCGCCTTGCTATCAGCATTGATCTGCCTCTTCAATGCTGTACCCAAAGATCCACCTGATCCCCCCTCCCCCTCCGCCATGGTGGGATAAGAAGCTCGCCGTTGTGCCACCTGGTTGGTTGTTTTCTCATTTTTGTGTTTCTTTCTGCTTGTTTATGGCTGTTAGTTCATGTTTTTGATTTGGTTAGGTTTGGATTTTCTTTTTCAGTAATGTTCATCCCCTGGTCAGCGTACCTCAAATAAGTTTTAAGGTTTCATTCTCAGCATTTTGTGCCTTTTATGTTAACTGATTAGTGTAAAGCCAAGATACTTTCTTCACAATTTCTGGATCAATTATCTTCATTTTTTGATTTTTCTCCCATGAAAGCATTTATTTGACATTAGGTCTAGATACAGCAGATACTCTATTGGGTTCTCTACAAATAAATCTGAAGTTTATAGTATATCTTGGCAGATATTGTCATGGAACTGGATAATAAAATTGAGACTTGACTTCCAGTCAGGGTGCATAAGCACCCAGAAGACAATCTAAAATGCTGGAGGCATATCTTCCATATGACTTTTTATTAGTCAGGAAGGGGAGAAATTGTGGGATGACAGCTGATAATCGCCATTATTACCATTCATGTAAGCATCCAAGTTGTAGCTGCCATGTTTACCATAGATTCTGCCACTGTCATCTCAGGTAGGCTCACAGAGGGCCCTAAACTCGCTGGGGTACCATGGGTTGCCAAGTGTGTGGATAAGTCACAAAACATTGTCCAGCAAGGGGAAAGTATCTCCAATAGCAATGGTACATCCTGACGCCAGGCGGCGTCCAAAAGAGGGGAAATCCCCAACAGAACACTGACTCAATATCCCCATTTGAGGATATAAGGTAGAAATGAGGTGATGATGGTCATCATGGCCCAATCATTGTAAAACACCAGGAAAATGACGCTTAGTGAGTGGCTGCTGTGATCAAAAATAAAAAATTTAACTGGGAAACTGTCATGAGAATATGTTTATTTATTAGACAATAATATTATAAAAAACAAAGAACTGCACCTGTGAGGAACAGTTGTCTTAAGTACTGAGGGGCTTAGGAATAGTGGATTTGCATGAACTGAGGGTAGTGTGATCCCAATTGATTATGGCAAATTGAAATTTAACAAAAAAATTGACGCCAAATTGACCTTCCGCTGGACAGCTGACTTGCAAATATTTGCCACTAAATTTTTCTCCCACTGCAATTTCACTTGGAAGATCAGTGATAATTTGTCTGGCAGGCGACTGGTTGCACTATGGCCAGGAAACATAGGGATGATCTCTGGATATCAAACGGATTCAATGCCCTTGAAGTTTCTTGGGCAGGACCCACCTCTTCCAGAGGAAGGGAAGCACTTCGGCGGGATTTTTGAATCCAGTTGTACCTCATCCAGCCTTATTCTGCCGCTCCTCAATTTACTTAATTTTTGGCCCCCTTTGCGAAACCCAAAACTATTTCAGGGAGCAATGACCGTCACTTCCCCTCATGTGGTGGCCTCTCACCACCGCCACCTCTACACACACTCCTAATCCGCTACATCAGCTCTTGGGTGGTGAGATAAGGGGGAAAGGGTAAACTTTGAGGGGGTACGCCATCACCCACCTCTCATCCATCACATGGGCCAAATCGCCTTGGGCCACAATAGGGACATTCACCTTCTTTGCTACCCTTCTTTGTGTGGATTGGGAATTCTGCGCAGTTAAGGCACAGGGTGTGCTCCCCCAGACTTAAAGATATCTGGTGGAACAGTTTTGAATGCAGTAATAGATTGTTCTCATCTAGGCTGTTGCTCCTCTTCCCAAATCTTGAACAGTTTCCTCCTCTTGAGGCAAGATATGATTCAAATTCCCTTTTGGCTTCTTCCCCCAACATTAGGGTGGCAAAATGTCCAATTGTACCATATCTACAACAGCACTTTTTTGATTTATACATTCATTTTTTTACTCTGGGTTTCTTCCTTGGTAAAACATAACTCTGATGATCCTAAAATTTCCTATATTCTGGTCTTCAAATCCTTCATGATCTGATTATCATTGGCTGTAATATCTTTAAAAGTCTTATTAGGCGCATCAAACATTGACTTAACATATCCGTATATTCCACCATTTGTGACATGGAAGTCTGATTCAACAGTGCCAAAACCATGGCGCTGTGCAGATCTCTATAGGGCCAAAGCGCTGTCTGCATTTAAATACATGAATCAAAATCTTATAATATTTTTGCGCCCACCAGGACTTAAGCTTCCTAAAAATTGTTCTACAAGAAAGCTAAGGTTTTGTTCTTCTTAATTGAATTCCCATGAACTCCTGTTTTCAGCCAGCCATCTTCTTAGGGCTACTAAAATCGTCCATGATTGCTTCTTTAGCATCTCTGTATATCCAATTATCCCTGTTGAGATGCGGCAACACCAGATTTTGGAAATATGTGTCTAAGAAATTTATAACTGATACTGCTTTATGTCAGTCACCATATTCAAACATTGTCATTTAAATAGGCAGAAAAAAAATAAGAGAGTTATCCTAATTAAAATTAGGAAATTTGGGCATATTCCAAATTTCTTATGTTGCTAATGTAGTGGAAGGTACTCTTCCAGTAATCCTTCCAACTATTGAGGTATTTTGGGAGGCATCTCAAAAAGTTTTGCAAAGGCCACGGGAATGTTTCTTGGCGGCTGCACTATTTCAAAGGAACTTTCTTCATCTTCATTATTATCAGCTACATCTGACTCTTTGTTGAGCACAGTTACACTTGTGATGTTCTAGGTCATGTAAACGCTTTCAAGATTTGCTCTACATTATCTAGTATCTGGCAATATCGCTTTTTTCTGCTTCCCAAGCAGCCATTTGGAACACCAGATTACCTAATTCAGTTTTCTTCCACTTCAAGGAGGTGATTTTTCCATATAGAACATCATTGACCTCATTGACCTGCTCTATTTCCTCCTCATCTTTTATAACTTGTCCTGTTAAGGCATTCAGATTATATTGAAAAAACCAGATCAAGTGCATTTTTGTTAACCGTTTCTAATTCCATCCACAACCTCCAAAGTTCATTCTTACACAACATTCCGCTGATAATATCTGACGTAATTTTTGACCTTAATCTCAACTACCCCCTGTAGTGAGCACCAGATGTAGACTTTTTTTATTTACTGCACAGGTTTGAGGTGCGAATTGTATAGATTATTGATTAAAATAGATATTAAATGTGGTTCAGTGATAATAGCATGAAAACTACTATCCAGCTGAGTTAATCAAAACCAGTTATCTGCTCAGGGTTTCTCCTATAGACAGGTACTGGCAACCTTCCTTCAACCCACTTGAAGGTTCTTGAAAACGATCCAGACAAGGGAAAACTATCCTCTAATTCTAATACCAAGAGTTGAAAAACTCCTAACAACAAGGGAATCTCTCACTTCCACTATTGACGCAAGAGATTTTGAGAACACCAAACATTTTAACATGGCAAACATTCCCTCAAAATCTTCTTAGAAAAGCAATAAAACAATTTTATTACTATCTAAAATAGATGGCTTCTAAGATGTCTTTTTTATTCAATAAAATGAAAGGTATTTATATAGGGAAATTTGACTCCTAATCTTTTGTTGGCGCCCCAATGGTAATGAATCCATTGCCAATGAATTAAACCCTTCAAGAATTGCACCAATGATTAATGATGAATCTTATCGTCCATCCATTTAACTAATATCCACCGCTGACTAGGTTATGATATGTCCTAGGTTAATTGAGAAAGTGTGTCTCAAAGCCTTCATTAACCTCAGCAGATTAACCTTATAGAGATAGCTACCTGATAAGGTATAATGATCTTTTATCTAGTGATAGTAGGTTGTGTTTTTTAGGCTAACCCGCAATTTGCTATTAATAAAAGCGTTGTCAACTCTCCAAACTGCTATAAAACCCTTAAAGACCAGTGACAAACCCTGATTAATTTGTACAAGATAGATAATTAATATTAAATTAATAGTAAAAATTACTTACCAACAATACCAGGGATCATCCCTGATGGAACATTAGGAATCCAGCAAAATTAAATACAGCAATTAGGTTAATATTTCATAAAGAAATAACCAATAATAGTTATTAATTATTGGTAGCTTTTCTTTCCCATTACTATCACTTTTAGTAACATGATTCTACTCAATTTCTCTGAGATTGACAATCAACCAGGAATATGAGCTAACTTGTCTGCAACAACACCAGTTGGGTGAAAGTGGCCAGCGCGAAAGGCCCAAAGCCCTCCCAACCCACTGGGGAAAAACGCCTCAGCGGAATGTTGACACACCCTCCCATTAAAAAGGGTGAGCACAGCACCGCACTCAGAGTTTTGCAATTTCTGCAAAAATGGGCGCATATACCAAAAAAGAACACTACCAACTCCTGTCCTCCTTTGAGCACAGCCTTAGAATTATGGTCAGCAATACTTCCCTCAAATCATGGGAAAAAATGGGGGAAGCCTTCTCCATGACTTTCCCAACCACCGTCTTGGTAAATTATAAAAATTTTCATAGAGGATGGGTGGACGTCAGGTTCATATCTGTGGAGGAAGAAGTGGAAGTAGCAAAAGTCATATTCTCTGTAAAAATTAACAATGAAGACCGCACTATCCGCATGGTGCGCACACAATGGAATGAGGCAAATGACCTATTCATCATATTT